>JACCGJ010014208.1:0-11881 GCA_013407085.1 Atriophallophorus winterbourni | reverse complement strand
TTTAAATAACCAGCTTTTGTGTTGTGTAAGTGTACCTCATAAGTTAAATTCATTTAGTTTTGGTTTAGCAATTAATAATCTTACATTTCAAAGATTTTAAAGTTAATATATATCCAATTGATTTCAGTTTTTATTGGTTAAGTTATTTTGTTTTAGAAACCAAATGGAAAAACAAATGCAAGAAAAATACAATTCAACGCTATTGGATAAGGAGAAGCAAGCTAAATCGGATAAGATTGCTAAAGAACTTCGAGAAAAATACGTCGAATGCAGATGTTTACCCTCTGAGCTAGTGGAAAACACAACTGCAGTTAAAAGAATGGAATTACTGTGAGTGGTTCATATATCGAACGAAAATATCTTGTAGATGATTTTCAATAAGGACATATCGATATTTCAGAGAGGAATTTTCGCCAAGTTATAATTAAGTAGGAATATGCGATTCCTTTTAGGAGCTACACGATTACCTCGTTTGTTTCAAGCAAATTTTAAGACGCAAACCGATGTACCGTTTTGGTATTTTAGAAGAAAGCGAGTCAATAACCAAAAACAATCACCGAAAACATGAACAAAAAATTCAACAGATCCGCATTATTCGCAAAATGTGTTTTTTTTAAAGTATCCACCAAGTAAAATCTTTCTTCGAATAAATTGTGATATCTCGATGCAGACCATGGTTGATATCTGAATAATGTTGAGAAAATTAAAATATCGCTTCGAATAGTTTTGAGATAAAGCAACGGCGACAAAATAAATAATAGATATTTGTATACATTTCAATTAAAATCTAGTGTAGGGTATAGGAATGATATTGTTTATTCAGTGGTCGCTTATTTGTAGTGTTTTGACGTTCTATCCTTAAACTAGGTTACCGTAACCACAGTAAAACATACATTGCAAGCAATGCTAGTTTTATGAATTTTACTTTCAGATTTTAATCTTTGTGAACATAGGCAAACAACTCATGGTACTGCAGAGATAATTCTGCGACTTTTGAAACATGTACGAAGTATTTGTGATTACTTATCTGTGCCAAGCCCATCGAAATACTCACAAAGTTGATCAGGACGGTCCATAATGGAAGCACTGGACTCGACTTTCGCTCTCATTTGAGCTCATCAGCAGCGACCACAACAGATGTTGCACACTCCTTCTGGACTGGTCGGGCAAACAAAGCTAACCAAATGTGCCAGTCTGGAGAAAAGTTCATAAACACTTAATTGCGATCGGTCAAACGGTGAACGGTAGGCCAGGTCGTTAAGGCGTGGGACTATAATGATCGGGGGTTCGAATCCCACCCGAAGAGAAAGGATATGCACTGCTGATGAGCTCAAATAAGAACGAAACTCGACTCCAGGGCTTCCATTATGGACCGCCGTGATTAACTTTGTGAATAGTTCGATGCGCTTGGCACGAATGAGTAGTCACAAATATAAAAAACATTTTCTCCAAATATCCCATTAAGTAGTAAGTAGTTCATTATATAACATCATATTCTTCGTGTATGCATCGGTAGGTTCATATAACGAGTTATGTTTCACGCACGTGCATCAATTTGGATTAAACGATTAATAGATGAACATTGTGGCGATTCAGCTTAGAGGAAAAAGCCCGGATGGCAGAATATGAAAGACGATTGCGCGAAATTGAACAACGAATCGCTTCGAGGCCTTTGCTCATCTCACTTCAATCTGGAGATTTCGCTCGGAAACGTGTCATGGCTCGGTATGACGCGGTAATTGGGAACGAGTAATGTGAACTGAAACTTTTGAACAAAAATTTCCTGAATTTTACGGTTTTTTTTAACTTAAATGTACCGCCCAAAATACATTTCTAAAAACACTATCGTTTTGTTGTTGATTTATATTTAACAAATAACTACAGCCACGGTAGCTCCCGCTAGCCCTCAAGATTTGGTAGGTTTTAAGCTCGGACCTGTAATTGATTTGATAAGCGGGATTTGAAAGCAAAATCTGAATATTATTCCTCTTGGGGCAATTTAAAATTTAGCCCAAAAATGTGCATCTGTCGAATAACTGTTTACTGTAAAAAATTACTCAACGGTGAATTTAAATATTTTCAAATCTATCCAAAATATGTAAGATTCTCATACAAAACAATTATTTGTATAAATATAGTACCCTTATCACTATGAAAATGGTGTTTTTATTTTCCTAATGATGACGGATCGATATTAAATATACTTCGTGGTTAACGTTCCTTCATTCTGTTATATAGGGTTCGTACAACGAACCACGATCTTCAGACACAGAATCACAAAGTGATTCTTGGTCAAAGCACTCAAGGCGCTCATGGATGACCAAAGTAATGTGTTGTGTGAACATCGTGGTTCGTTGTACGAACCCTATATAACAGTGGTATACAAGCATAACTTTGTTTACCACTTTACCACTGTTTCAAGGCTCACTGAACCTGAACTTACTGTCTCCACCTGACGATGGCAAACAGCCTGAAACCGGTAGTGGTGTGTAAGGGATGGGGATGTGAGCAACACACGTTCCTTCATTCTATTGTTCATTATTTCCTGGGAAACATGTGAAATTATTACATATTTTATTTGAGTTTTTTATATTGTTTCAAACGTTTACTGCAATGGAAAGATAATCATCGTGGTCGCAGAAGCAATGTCTTTTGACAAATTTGAATAAAAATGTATGATACATATGTCCGTGATGTTTATCAACATACAATTCAGTATAAAATCCTGACATAATTAGAGTGCATATCGAGTTGAATTATTGCTGATTAATCATTCTCCGTGGTTACACTTTATCGAACTTATTAAAAAATTTAAAACACGATTTATACACATTGAATTCATTCAAGAAGGTATACATACTTCTGATAACATAAAAGTCAGTCGAAAACAAAAACGGGGTCACTATGTGAGTGAGTGAAGACATTAAGGAAAAGAACAGTGATTGATTCAATGTCCATTATCTTACTTGGTCTCGAATTGTCAATCAAATTAACGACATAATCTGAAATATTTTTGCCCAATATGAATACAAATAGAATATAAACGATAGGCTACCGAGAGTTTTTAATATAAGAAAGAAAGCATAAGGTGCCGTTCGTATTTTTTTATACTCGAATTTTACATGACATTTACCATATCGGTTGTCGCAACAACTTCATGTTACTCATAAGTAGTAAATACAATTTATTAACTGTAGATTTTGCGTGTCTTCACATCGATGTATTTGAAAATATTAATTATACGCTCCTCGTTTTACATGGCTCACTAGGAAACATCAATTAGTTTTATTTTAGTTTCTGTTCTATAAATGAGGCTAATGAGTTCATATTCTTGGAGATTTTAATTATTGAGTAGGTCATCGGGTTATATACGAAGTCCCTAACCCAAAATTGAATTCAAAACCACGGAGCCTACTTTCTATCGAGAAATAAACTACTATAATTTTATTAGTATTATTTTTATGTTACGATTAGTTTGTGAGCGCGTACATTTGAATCATATTTAACCGCTTCCAATTTTATCCAACTTTATGTTAATAAGCGGTTAAATTTTACGAATGATTTAAATATTATTCCGGCATTTATTATTTGAGCAAGTGAGTAGCAATGTGGTTCGCTTGCGGTTGCAGAAACCACAATTTCATTTAAAACTTTGTTCGAAATCCCGGAAATGAAAAATGACTTAAGGATGTATACATATTCATTTGATTATCTAGGAAACCTTGTTACAAATTCCAGCGGATCCAATTTTTGTGTTTTACAGTTTATCAAGCGTAGCGCTAGATTTTTGGTTCATAAAGTGTTCTAAAAATTTAATAAATTCTATTCTGGCGTGTTGCTAAAGAAACGTTACTATCTTAAAACGTACATTTGATAGACTAAGCATAATATATTTCTGAATAAACGATAAAGTATATTAACTAGCATTTCAGAAATGTTTACCCACAGAGCTCTGCATCAAATTCACATACACTAAGTAAGGTTGGAACAATTTTATTGGGTGTTGTTAGATATATTCTACCTGTACAATGAGCCACATCAATTTGCCAGTATTACTGTTCACATCGTATAATTGTGGATCAAATTAAACGATTTCAGAGATTGAATAATTAATATAGCAAGCCTCGATGTTTGAATTATAGCTGATTTTTTAGGTTTGAAAATAATCATTTTGTTACTCCTGTTAAAATCCAGTTGCATGTTGTTTTAAAGAAATGACCTCATTGAATCTTTATGCTTCCAATGTCTATTCAATAAATAAATTGAATAATATAACAATACTTTCAACCATTTGCGATGGATTTGATCGAATATGTTGGTAACCCTATCTTGCGAATTTGATATCAATTTCCGGAAACATTGGCAGTTGAAGCGGTCCTGAAGCATTCAAATCGTGTGACATTATAGAACATAACCTATTCGAGTCACACTCCAGTGGTAAGTTAATCAGAATTAACCAACACCTTAATTAGATGAGAAACTGAGTGCACGTTTATCTAAATTGTATAAAATATTCGACGTTTGCATTAGTTGGACATGGAAATGTCACTCGCAAAACACCGATCTGGCACATTTCCGTCGTCAATTATACTCGGACGCTGTACCACAACAGAAAGTCTATTGAGATTGAAATCAGAGAACCATGTTTGACATTCGCTCTGAGCATCCAATCAACCATACTGAATAATATTGATATCTAAGATCATTGCAACTACTTCCTCACAGTTATCCAATCAATCAATCAATCAATCAATCTTTTGAAATGTTATTACCGCTTGATATTTCGACTGGAATTTATAACCTTTCCATAAACAACCAATCAGCGAACACTTATATAACTGACTACATTTCTTTGTTACATACATATTTTGCAATTCTTTTTTCACACTGTAATTCTTACGTGGTGAAATTTGTCAGATAAATTTCAGGGATACCTGTATCTACGTCAACGTGATCAAAATCTTTAACTCTGAAACCAACTTTAGGTGGGCTCCATCAGACTAATGATGGCTTTGATCACAAAATTACGAAGTGAATTTGGATCAAGGTTAACCATGATCACCATTTACCAATTCTTTATGTTGATGGCATCCGTTTGTTATTAATTTGAAAAATAATAAATACGAAAAGTGATACTTAAGTAGCTGCTATTCTTTCGATCCGAAATCACTCTGTAATCTAATAATCCTTTTTCATTTATGGCTTCCGTAAACGAAAACAATTAACTGTAAATATAACCACGATGCTAGAACGTTTTCTTTGATCCATACAAACCGCCTTTGTATTGTTACCGATTCTCATCTAGCGGAGTTATATACTTGACACAAAATATTATCTTGACCCGTCGTTTTGACAGTTAATTAGCTAACCGAAGCAGACGAAGAATTACATGTGCAATTACTGATAATGTGAAAAAAATAAATGGCCAGTGACACATTTGCTAAGTAGATTTGTTTTCCGACTTCTTACCGAGAAATTATTATCACACAACCAATCGACCAATCCATTTCGTTCATCTGAGTATAACTGGTACTATTTTGCTATTAGTATATTTCCACTTTTGTATGTCGCTTTTTGTATATCACCTTGTACATGTTGTGCTATCCACTTGTATAATTTTTAAATGTCAAACAGAAGATATGGGCAATTAAAAGCAATTAGGCACTGACTCAGATTCGCGTGTTGTGTGTCGCATCCGGACAAATGTCAACGTGTATCTACTGCTTGTGATTCCGGCGAAAACCCATTGACAGATACAATTTGGGTTCGAGTCACCAGCGTTTATTCTAAATTGAAATTCCAGACCTGTGCACATGTAAATGAGTTTAAGACTAAACTTGTATGTGATCTGTATGGTTTCGCTAATGGCGTTTACTTATTACAGCTTGTTGAAAAGCCAAGTTGTCGGGAAATATTTTTCGCTCCGAATTGTTCAAAAAGGTAAAAATAGTAGAATAGAATGCATTCATTTTGACTTAGACAAATATTGTCCCAACAAAAATAATTATCCACGGGAATTGGTTAATTATACAACGTAAAAACCAATTTTTTAATGATTCACGTTTGGGAAACATATAAAGATTTGTTCGCATTTATATTAAACAGACTTGCCCACAAATGGATACTTGTATGTCACTGTTTAATAAGGTACTTACAAAGAACCAGGATGTTAAAATACTGAACCAAAAAGTGATTTCAGGCAAAGCGCTCATTGTAGCTGATCTTACGGTCTCAACCTGATGACGGCAAACAGCGAGGAACTGACTGTGGTGTTTAAGGGTGTGTGAGCACCAAAATATATTAGTCTTTTATAATCTGCTCGAGCGCTTGGCCAGGAGTCACTTTGTGATTCCGTATTTCGTCTGAACCCTATGTAACGTTACCAGGGAAATATAACTTTTCCACTTTACCGCTATTTCAAGGCTTTCTGAACTAGATCTTACTGTTTCCACCTGATGACGGCAAACAACCAGAAACTAATGTTATGAGTACATGATGGGGTGTAAGCACCAAAATACATGGTCAGCATTATAAAAAACAAAAAATACTATTTCAAGGTCAATATAAATTTGAGTAAGTAAAAAAAACTAAATCATCAAATATGATTAATATGTCCTATTTTATCCATAAGCGATTCCTCACAGAACCATTGCATGAAAATGCGACAATATTCAATCGATAAAACTGCATGCCAATCAATTATATATAGTTAAATTTTATCCTCTGCGCATGCTTCAATGCATGAAAATATACTTTTAATTATTTTGCAATTTTTATTCCATACTAGTCTGCCGAGAGTTTTAATTCACATCTGCAGTTCTATCAACGCAAAGCTGTACAGATGCTTTGTATTTAACCAGGCTTTTGTTAGTCGATTTTCAATAACACTTGTCAGATGGAAAAATGCATCGTCCACTTCTCTTCTGTTTACTCCTGGGAAACCACTATTTCATAGCATGAGCATTTACCAACCATTGAACACCTAGATACTTCCTTTTACTCTGGATGAGCTCAATAAAGCAATTCTCCTCTCAGCGAATTAAAAAAAACCCTGACGATGACCGAACTTCACATGAGGTCATTAAACACTATAGATCAGATTAATTACAACCATTAGTCTTTTAGTACTGGCAGAGGAGTGTGCCTGACAAGAGATACGACGTACCAAGATCATCACGCTATTCGAGGAATCTCTCTATTGAATGTCGTGAAAAATTGGTGGCTACAATTTACAGATGTGGCTACAGGAATTTGGCGATAGTGTTTACTCCGAATATCAATTTGGCTTCTTCAAAGGAAGATCAACCATAGAAATGACCGTCTCTCTGAGAAAACTTCAAAATTTGTCGGATAAGCTTACGCCGTTATATACTGTTTTTATTGATTTAACGGAGGCATTTGAATACGTTCGCAGAGAAGGTGTTTTCAAAATGCTTGATCTTATAGGCTTCCCTTCTAGACTGCCCGAACTCATTGTTTCTTTTCACACTGACATGATGTTATTAGTCCATTATAACGGATGCAGTTCAGAAGCATTTAGATTTCGCCAATGCGTCAAACATTTTGTGTTTATGCTCTCACGCTGCTTGGCTTTTTCTTCGTATGTTGTCGCAGAACACTTTTAGGATGATGCCAGAAGGTATTTTCCTACTCATACACTGTGATGGCACGCTTTTTAACCTGAACTCCTTGAAATCACAAACCAAATTATATGATGTGGCTTTAAGGACGTGCTCTTTGCCGACATGCAGCCATTATTGGTCACCACAAAGAACTCACCCATTCACTCATTAACCGTTTTTTATTGTCATGTTAATAAATTGGGCTGACAATCAGAATTATCAATACGAAAGTCCTTGGTCAAATGACTATATCGCCTTCCATCATCACTGGTTAAAAACTGTCAGCTTGAGCCAGTACATCCCATATATTGCTCTAACTATTATGTGCAAACTCCTGCTAGACCACGATTGTTAGGCATCATGGCAGAGCAGCTTTTATTCTCTGCCGTTTGAACTCGTGTGTGTGACTCGCGCACTGCTTCTAAATGTTTTATGGCGCGGCAATGAAACCTGGATCATTTACAAAAGACACGAATGGAAGCTGAATGCGTTCCAATTAGGGATCATATTCGATGCATTGAACATATCATAGATGGAGAATGTAACGAGAATGCTGAAGTTATTTCTAAAGCTTGTCTACAGAGCATGTTCACTCTTCTACGACAGCGTGACTTACCTTTGTTTCGTTATGTTTACAAAATGGAAAATGGTCGTATTTCAAAAGATATACTTAACGGTGAGTTGAAATCAGGATTTCGATTGCTGAGTTCATATGACCTTGCGGTACAAAGACGTTTGCAAAGAGATATAACCATATGATTTGGTAAGAACTTGCTTACGAGTGTTCGATTTGGTAGCACTCTGTAAGGTATCATGAGCAAATACTACTACGCCGTCAGCGTACAACTGGCATTGATCGACTGAATACTGCCTATCGCTGTAAAGGCTGCGAGAGAGATTATTACTCTGGAAACGGTGTGATTAGTCTTTCAAAACACTTTGCAGCATGAAACCTTCATGTGTTTTTGATGTATATCCACAATCGACCTCGATCTAAGCAGGTCAAAAACAACTTTGTACAGATTAAAACCATTAAAAAATTCTTAATTTTATTTATTGATCATGTAGCCAATATGTACAGTATTTATCTGAGCCTATCTGGTTGAACGTTCATTAATTTTTTTCATGGTTCATTTTATTATTTAGGGGATACCAGGGATCTTTAGCAGGTTCCTAACTTTGTTTATTTTAGAACAAAGCGCTAAATGTGAGTGAGCAATAATTACGTGATCTCAAACGATGAGAAATCCTTATCCGGTTTTAAAAACTTTTACGTTGTTAATCCAGAACTCTATGACACCCGTTCCAACATTATTGATGTGTTTACTTCGTCAATATTCGCCCGAGAACAACACGTTAACCGTTGAAGAACGTTTATTACATTTTCCTCATTAACAAATTGCCTATCGTTCAAGTGCAGCTGCCGTTCCCCATCTGCTTCTGATTCCACTCACGTTTTATATCCAACCATTATTTCTTCGATTATCACAACCGGGAACAAATCAACTTCTCCTCTATTCCCTCCAAAAAAGAGAACCTCGATTAATAAAGCTTTCAGTACGTAGACGACTAATTATAAAACATACACCAATCTTTTATAAGCATATCTCGCTAACACGGCAAAGGCTTCAGCCCGTCTTTACAAATTGTCACTTCAGTCTAATTTGCCAACCGGTGCATTTCGAGCCCTGGCTCAGATGACCTGAGCAAATTGCATGTCATTCAATAGCTGCTGACGACCACCATCTGATCCTACTTCCGATCAGGTATTCAATCGATGTGTTCTGATGCAATTATTCTCAAACTCTAGCGGGTCCGTCAATCTTTCCGGTGCTTTGTGCATTTGCCTTCTGACGGAGGTAAGTGTTTCGTATATACACCGACAGCACATGATTCGAACTTTTCGTTTGCGCGCTTTACGACTAAATAAGATAATTTCTCACATTGGGTAGGGTGCTAGATAGTGTTCCATATTGATTTAAGTATTGCTGGTAACCATATGACGCATAGGTATTTGCGCGTCCAGATTTAACTCCTTTCGGTGTGGCATGATTGGCACTTTAGCCAAGCATTTGAAATTATAACTTCCCGTGGAATTTGAGGCGATCCACTAAAAATTCAAATTGGTTTCTTTGAACTCGTTTAGGATCATTTCAAAATCAAAATGGTCATCTTATTCCATGATGCTACGGGGAGACATATGGTTTAAAACCTAATCCAGCTTTTGAGAACCTCATTGTGCTGTTTGGTAAACATTTTTCAATCTGCGTGGAGATTACGTATAGTGTGTTAAATCCATATTCCGAATGCCATATTTTCAAAAAATATTCTGCATGCACATTTTCGATTAAGATTACATGATTATCTGATTCTGTCTATTCATGTTAAAAATTTGTGCGAAATAATTTCAAGAAAAATCTGCTAAAAGGCTTTCAGTAGAGGTAAATTTCATTTAGCAGAATTATCGTCGGCAATAAATATTTTATGATGTCCAAAACTTGAATATTTTTTTACTTTAAACACCACTTAAAAATATTTGGATTCACTCTTTTATTTTAACGCATTCAATTTTACTATATGATTACTCGAAATACTTTTATGGTAATTGCGAAGCTATGTGCTTTTTGTGACCATAAATTCTTGAATCTTGAATCTTGAAAATAAAATATTGCACGGGTGTTGTGTTTCGATTCCGGCTGCAAGCTGCTTTGTAAAATTTTTAATGAATGCACATACAAATTCGTCTTTCCAAACTAACACCCAATGTTCTTTTTCAAAGGACATGGGATTGAACAGGAAAACAAAAAACAAACTTTTAAATCGGAAACATGGTCACAATGCTTGAATAACCATGACAGTACTATTAATGATTTTGTATGAACTGATTTTCTGAAAATCGGTGAACAAAATGTTGCAAATGAAGTATTTTAAATGCGAGGAGTGTTTTCCATGGAAGTTAGTAAATCAATGTTCAAGCACTGTTAGTAATCGATTTACCAGTTTGCGGCGATCTGTGAATACATTGATTCAATCAATTCTTGATGCACATCAATCCATTTCTCGAATACGAAGATTGTTCCACGCAATCTTTATTTGAGTCGTATTTCCATTAAATGTGGTAAACAAGATGGATATGATAGTTTTAAGAATGTTTTATTATAAATTAGTATATCATTTTTCTATTTTTGGCGTCCTTCGGTCGATGTCGACCATGGATGTACATCACAGTCGCATGAATGTTCATGTTTTACAGCTCTAAAAACGACCAGACAGTCCGATTCGGTAGGAACAATCTCTCCCGCAGTGCTTGCAACGATAGGGATACTCGGTTGTATGGCGTCAGTTGAACGCCGGCGGCGTGATCTGCGTTCCGCAGCCAAGAGCTCTATCTGCTCCTCCCCAGATTGCAGACGACGCTTTGCACAATGCCTCTAATGTTAGCGGTCAAGACAAGTTCTTCTTAACTCACCGGGTCAATGCCAAGATCTTTTCTATTATCCCAATATCAACTCAAGCTATTTTTACTTCCTCCTACTGATGACTACACTTGTTCGAAAACCGTTATAGTAACGAGTGCGGGGATCAGCGCAACACAATGTGATATATAATGTTGAGTATAAATAATCCTAACTATTTTTTCTTACAAAAATATTTGATGCATTATAAAAAAGAACAAAAATGGCTTTATTCGTGTATATAAATATTCAGCAATAATATCAATTTTCATAAAATAATGCGAAAGGAAATGCATGAAGATATCAAATTCTAGGCCGTGCCTGTAACTCCAAAACATCATTGATTGGTTAACTGATGTATCGAGCCAGAAAGAAACGTAACATTCCGGTTCATGCATAAGGACTACGTATTCGCTCCCGTTGTATATGATTGTGTTTGTTATTATATTTTCATTAAATGTTGTGTATCAACCATTCACTTACTGGGCTGCGTTGGTGCAGTGCTAAACATGTTTGCCAGCCTACATTTTATGGTTCAACTTATGTTGTGGTTTGCATTTGTGACGAAAATATGCGTAGTACTAGCCCCGATCATGTCCATGTTTGAAATGGGTTACCCTAATACTCGGCAATGTGGCATCAGGTGCGTAGTATCCTGCCCAAGGTGACGAAATTATACAAAATGCAGCCATCTAAGCTTTTTGATAACGGCAACGAAACGAATTATGAGCAGTTGCGGACTGCTCAAGTTAAACCGTATTTAATGACTATTGACCGAATGTTGGTAAATCTAGAACTTTCAAA
>JACCGJ010014207.1:43079-100265 GCA_013407085.1 Atriophallophorus winterbourni | reverse complement strand
ATGTGCAATCGTACAGCACTTCTGCGCTGTGCGGCTAACACCGTGCTAAATTGATTGGCCACCGGTAGTGAGCTGCATGCTGAAATACCCTGGAGTCTCATTTTTATTTTTGTTTCTAATATCTATCTAGGCCTGGGCAACCTGACAGTATCTAAGCCCATGTGCAGTCAATGACTGTGCGGCACTTTGCCTGGTTCAGGCTTGTGCTTTCATACCATACATAAATGCCTTAAAACAGTGGAAAGGTTAGTATGGATGTTGAGCATGCGGATCCTGATCCTACTGATGAGTGCAAACATCACCTAAAACCGGTCGTGGGATTTTTAATCCTTGTTTGATTTATACAATCTAATAACAGTAGCGGAGTGTGAGCAAAACAATACATTGAATAATAGTTATGTCCCCCTGTAAATAGCTATATACGTACTGTGATCAAAAGCTGAGCACAGTTTCGCTTCGTTTTCTCGTGATATTATCAATCACCAATGGGGATATTTTATACTTCGCAAGAAGCTCAGCTGACGATGTCATCTAGCTTGATGACGAAACGTCCTACTGTTACAATGCCAGCTCAGCGAACACACAACATATTTTATACCTATCAAAATGTCATTCGTTGTATGACCGTTGCCTTCAGGTTTATCTACTGCCGGTGAATTGTGTTCTGAAGGTTGGAGTGTTCTTAGATTGGTCACCCAACCCCCTCAAGGCGTGCCAATCACTGCTCTAGTGTCTTCTGCTGGAGAATCGGATGGATTACAAGAAGACAATGTACAAATTACTCAACTGCTCAAACTTTCCCTTCCTCGCCTGAACCTTGAATGGCTTCGTGTCGTGTTGCAGCAAGTTATCGAGACACTATCCTTTCTTCATTCCAATTTATTGGCCCATCGGAATCTGCAGGTAAACTCGTTAGTTCACGAATTAAAGTTTCATAACTTCCTGCCATTCTGACCAATATTCATCATTATTTTTCTCAATATTCTAGCCGAATACGGTTTATGTGGATGATAGTGGTCATGTGACGCTCACGGATTACGAATATATCGCTCGGTATGCCTTCATGCTTCTGTTTTAATTTGTCTTGCTTTGTTTTTCTTATAGTAAACCATCATTTGGTTCAGCGTTAACGATGCTATGCTGTGCTCGAGCAAAGTTGTAAAATGAGAAGAATAGACTCGAGCTGGGTTTTTTCAGTTCATCAGCAGTGTACATACTTTGCCCGTGTTTGGAGTAGATATAAACTGCTGACGAGCTCAAATATAGTCAGATTTGTTAATATTTTAATTGCTCTGCTACTGCTGAGTAGTCACAAACAAACTAATTCTCAACATTGCTCTAATTAACTAAAACACAATAACCCTTAACTGCCCAATTTAATTTCTAGGCTGAATACGCTACACGTTGATCTCTCGCAAACTCTCGATGCACACTGGCGTTATATGCCGGATGACTGCTGTATCTCTGTATCAAACTGGTACTAGACTTGTACTGAACAAGTAAAAACACCAAGGAAACGACTTGAACCGATCACTGTTTATTTATACAACTTTTAATTAGCGTACCGAATTCGGTACTGAGAGCAGTAAAGGGTTAAATCGGAAATCTATTTTTACCATAGCTCATTCCTGAGCGCTGTTAACCTGCTGACCACGTCGGGTACGCTTGTTACTTTATACTTTTTGTTTAGTCCATTATTAGGATCATCAATTTATCGCTTCTCTGGTATCCGTTGGAGCTACGCATTTGCGTTAGCTAACTACATATACGTTTAACATCTGACAGCAATGTCTGCTCGGTTTGCGCTTAAAGGTGTCGCTTCGCACAATCCATTCAACGCAAACCGATAAGCGCAATGTCTTCTAGACTCGTTGTTTCAATGTAAAAAGATTTCACATCTCATTTGCAAACGTTCTTTTAGCGCATTTGCGGATAATATAACGCTGGATGTTACACGCGAGCTTCTATTTTTGCTTGATGAACATCTGCTTAGCTGCCTTTCACTTGATTATGTTCCGATCCTTTACTTAAAACGGTTTTTCTAACTCTCGTGGTGTCTGCACATAATTTCTATTTAGTTACCATGCGAGCTGTAACATAACAGAAAACAGCAACTTTAACCAAGACTGTCGATATGCTGCCAAACATAAACTTTGAAGATTCCTATTAAATAAACCTCCTATTTTACGTTGATTACCTGATCAAGTTCATGATCGAAGTTACGCGTTGTC
Organism: Atriophallophorus winterbourni; assembly: GCA_013407085.1. NCBI lineage: Eukaryota > Metazoa > Platyhelminthes > Trematoda > Plagiorchiida > Microphallidae > Atriophallophorus > Atriophallophorus winterbourni. The sequence goes on along the minus strand of JACCGJ010014207.1, from coordinate 98,034 downwards.
GACTTTGAGAGTGAGGATTATCTTTGACGTACATTTCTTCTAACGTCTACTTACTGTACCTGATCATACCACATTGACCCATTGATAATGGGTTGAATTGTGGGCAAAAATCATTTTCCTACCACGAACTCATCATTTCATTGTAAACCTGAATATACCTACATGAGGATTTTCTACTACGCTTTTTTAAGAAACCCTAAATTTGCGTTATTCCATTTAAAGCATACCAGTTCTTTAATGCTCTCTAAAATTTGCGAAATCTCTAAAAAAAATTCGCCACATCACAAGCTGCATCTTTTCAGCTCAATGCGCAATCTTGACATTTTTTAGAGAAAGTGATGCTCCGGGTCTACTTGGTCAACAATTTATTTCATTTCTTTCCCTATTCAACTGACAGTTTCTTAACTCATGTACAGCCTATGACTGTGCGGCATTTTACTCGAATCAGGCTTGTTGTTCTGTAAATGGATGCATACAACTTATGATGTGAAGGATCCAAGCTCCGTAATGTTCCCTAGTGCTTTTCTTACTTTTCCATCTTCACGTGACCATGTCTAATTAACCCAAGCTTGTTCTGGGCTGTACGTGGAATGATGTGAGCAAAACAAAATTATGTGTGACGCTTAAAAAATTCACCTCGCTGCTCCGTAGCATTGTGATGGATATTTCCGAATGCTTTCATAATTTTCTTGATATAGTTACAGCAGTTTTCCCGTGAAAGTTTTGATAGTTATACAAACTTCGTGTTTTGAACGCAGGGCCACTTTAGTGAGCAGGATCAGATGGCCCGGTACCATGAAGTCTACTCGTTCGCAAACCGATAACACTAATTTTATGATTCCCGGTATTTTTGAATACGGCAGCAGCTTCTCAACAATGATTGTGAAATCGCACTCTTGGATTCAAGCAATGTGTCACACATCCATAGTTCCCGCATGGGCTAGGATAATATCCCGTTTACCAGGCTTAGTTAGATATAGGGAATAGAAAATGACAGTGGGTTTCCGCAGCATCTCAATCATGGTTGCAGATTAAGTTAACACGATGTAACCTACATAGTTCAAAAGTACCGTACGATCGTTCGTACGTGCATCAAACTTCAAACTTACGCTTTACAACATCCTCCACTGTTTGCAGTTTGTGCGCATATGAATCTATTTTCGATTGAAACACTTCGTTTTTCTCAAGCGTACATCAACCAGCAGTCACCACAAAACTCTACTGCCACGTCATCTTGCTGCGATAGGTTACGCGCCAGTCTTTGGCCCTAACTCAAGAAACTTTGTGATAATTGATTAGCTTTAGCAATGAAAGTTCAATCAATCGTGTTTGAGTTTTGGTTTGCAAGGCGTTGCTATTTCTACTTCCAAATTCTGTCCTTTTTAGTCATTGTATGCGCCGGCACTCAGTTTTGAGATCCCATTCCGCCTTCTTTGCATCAACTTAAGTCTTAATTTATCTTTTCTTTTCATCTTGTTCAACAACTCTCTCATCTATCTTTCTGTTGCTAAAGCTTGAATCATCTTGTCGATGACTTGGCTCAATCAAGCGGTAAATCGTTTCCCAACCTTGAGCGGTTTCAAACCGGTCGACGATATCACCGACAACTTCAAAAGAAGGATATTCGCCAACTGGTAATCATGTTTTCTCCATTTGTGCTTTGCTGAGGATGGTTGTATTCTCGCTTCTGTTGTATATTGAATGTTACTTACTTACTTATTTTACTTTTGTGCGACTATCGCCTCCTGGAGGATGAGTCGGCTTCAATGAAGATTCTTGGGAATTTGCATACAAAGCGGCGTCCACTTGAGTGTTGACTAACAGAGCTGTGTTGTCCTAGTAGGGGGATGGGATTACGCCTGATCAATCGAGACCAAATCACACCCACTGTTCTATTGCATTCTTCACATCGGCTTCAGGACACGATCCAAGATAAACCACGTCAGTTCTACGTTTCACACCCACTTGTCCCGATTCATCCCCGAGGTCAACTCGCCCAACGCCAATCACCCGAGGCCACACACAACACAACGCGTCTATTACGCACAAGACAAGATGCCGAACACAGCACGTTACCGCAACACTGACCGATTGTCACTTCGATTTGTTTTGTCGATTGATTTCGTGCCAACCGACGCAGCTCAACCCATGATCATGCGGTGCTCGTTTGACCGATCTTGATAATTTGCATATCGTTGCATAGTGCTTTACTTTACTTTACTTTTGTGCTACTATCTCCTGGAGGATGAGGATGAGTCGTCTTCGTTGATGTCACGGATCGCAGCCGCCCACGCCCGACAATCGGAGGTGAGATGTGCGCAGATTGTAAGCGCAGGGAGAGCATGAGGCCCGTCGCCTACCGGCCATGAGTCATGAAGAGTCTTGGAAATTTGGGTACAAAGTGGCGTCCCCAGCGCCACTCCTTCCATAGTGACTGACGTGTTCTATTAATCGTGCTTCCGAGGATGTTGTCGCTCGAACTGTTGGAATGTGATCCTTCCAAAATCCGAATTGTTATTATAGGTTCATGATTGTCGACGTCGGTCGTTTCGAGGGTGGAGGGTGTTCTACATATCGTCACCAACGCACTTTTCATGCCTCCACACTACGAGTTTCAAGTGAGAGAGACCGTGTTTAAACACTCCGCCGCAGTTGCATATTTTGGACGCACAAGGTGTTGGTCCGAAGATTAGTTGCACAATCCTGATACCCTGTGAGTTAGGTGAAACCATGCTACCGGTATCGTTTTTGTGCATGGATACGCAATCGTGCAGTACTTGTGTGTTACGCACTTTGCCGCAGTTGTTGAGCTGCTTGGAGTCTCACTACCGTTCCGTTCTCAAATCTGCCCAGGCAACCTGACAATATCCCACGCATAGTCTTTGATTGTGCGGCACTTTGCCTGGTCCCAGTCTTGTGTGTATGTGATTTCGTTCAGGATTGGTGCCGGCTTCTTTAACACAAATCGACATATGTGATATGCTTTCAGCCACTGTACGGGGTGCTAAACTGTCGCGGTTATTTTCTCAACTATCGTTGATGCCCGAATGCCACTGTTACAACGAACCAGGGCGTTCAAACACAGAATCACAGAGTGATTCCTGGTCAAGCGCTTGAGGCGCGGTTGTACGACCAAAGTACAGTGTTGCTCAATCATCCCGCACTTAGACATCACTACCGGTTTATGGCTGTTTGCCTTCATCAGGTATGTATGTATGAAAGCACAAGCCTGATCCAGGCAAAGTGCCGTACAGACAGAGACTGCACGTGGGCTAAAATACTGTCAGGTTGCCCGGGCCTAGACAGATATAAGAAAGGAAATAGAAATGATAGTGAGACTCCAGTGTGTTTCAGCATGCAACTCACTACCTCTGACCAATCAATTTAGCACGATGTTAGCCGCACAGCACAAAGTACTGCACTATTGCACATCCGTGCATCAGGTGGATAAAGTAAGATTAGATTCAGTGAGTCTTGTTCACTGTCTCCATCTGATGACGGCAAACAGCCAGAAACCGGTAGTGGTGTGTAAGTGCGGGATGTGTGAGCAACACGTTACTTTGTTCATCCATGATGCCGTTTTTAATCCTGAGTATGGTGACCATGTTGCTTGAAAACATGTTTTTTTCCGAAATCGTCTGACTGAAAGTCTAACATATATAGCTGCTATAGTTATGCCATATTTTCATTTGGTCGGCTGGCTGCATTTAATCTTTGACCACAGTATGTTCTGTTTATAACGTAATGTATATTTTATACAGGGAAAAATGCAACACCATGGTTTATCAGCGAAGCATGTGACTACTTTCACTACTAACAAGTCTATGCTCCATGACGATCATCGTTTTGTTTTACGTTTATTGCTGTATTCTACCAGTCAGCGTTATTCCGACTAACTCGTAGTGTTTCGTCATGCGTAACACTGTTTACCGTGAACTCTTCATGCGCTTGTGATGTACGTCGACCGAAAAAGTCAAACAACAAGTAGTCAGTGTTTGTTGTATGCACATAACTGCGCAAGATTAGTATACTTACACCATGTGCTATAACTGCAGCAAGATGGCCTTCTATTTTCTTTTTCCAGGGCAACTTAATCTTGTTCCTGATTACCGGACACACTGTGCCGAATTCGTTCACCACCAAGAGCACCACACTGCTCCGAATCACCCGAGAACTGCAACCCGTGTGCTCCAGTCTCGCTGATCTCATTCGATTGTGCTTCACCGATCACCCGGGGTGACGGCCCAGCGGCTTTGTGCGCATTCCTTTTTGCAAACCGCCTTCTCTCCCACCACGTGCGCTCTTTCGTCGAATGCCACCTTGACTGGCACGGCCGCCGATGCTCGTAAGTGTTTAACTTTGATATACGTCCAGTTTACCTCCCTGACTTAATCGGAGACAGAAATACGCATGACTTATCACGTTCCTTGATCCTGTCGAAACAAATTTGAAACACTGACGGATATATCACTAGCTATTTAAGTCCCACCCTTCCCCATCTTTTAGGATTTTACTTTCTCATTGTTGTATGGCAGTTAAGTACTCGGTACGTGCTATCGGTGTAATGCTGTCTGTGATGATGATGGTGACGTTAAGTATAAGCTAATTTCTCACTTCATATTCTGCACTGTACACTTGCTATTTTCCCCACACTACTTTCAAAAGACTTGTGTTGTATCAAGGTCGTTTCATCCGCAAGCTCTATTCGATATGAGGAAGTTCTTCGAAAAAATAGAAACATTTTTTCCTCTTGTGATCCTCAATAGTAATTCCTATGCAATGCATGTCGGTCTTCTTAAAAGTCACGCTTCCTCCAGGATTCAGTCGAAACACCTTATACTGCCTTATAGAACATCTTCTTATCGGATGTCATTTATCCCATTTTCTTCAAAGGTCGAATTCATTTCGTTGATTTGTGTACATTTTCCTCGAATATTTTTCTTTTATATGTAATTTGTAGAGTATTAGTTGTGTTTTGCAACACTCGTCTGAAGCTGAAATTTTTGAACGTTTTCACGTAACCGCCTGTCATTCTTCGATGATTTTTTGCGCTGACGTCACTGTAGTTGATTTCATTTCTCGTTTGCTATCACAATTTCCTTCGAAGCAGAAAGTTTTGTATCATTACATCGCCTATGCACCATCAACTTGATGCTACTCTCTCTCCCTCTCATTAATAGACACCCGGTGTTGTGTGATGAAGAAACATGTAAACGCAGTAAAATGTGTCGCTTTGTTTAATTTCTCAATTTAATCAGGTGTCCACCTTTGATTGTTGGTGTATCATCTTTTTTAAAAATCTTTTTGGTACCCGGTTGGCCAACTATATTTCTTTTCATTCTTCTGCTGTCATTGTTCTCCGTTTGTTTTTTCGTTGTCTTGCAGTTGATTCTCATGCTCCCATCACGAAACACACCAAAGAGCCCCGTCTTCTCGAGGATTTTGATAGCTTCAGCGTGATTGGGAAGGGTGGATTCGGTTGCGTTTTGAAGGTATGTCGCCACTGGGTTTCGAACCCCACTAAACCGTTCTGACCAATCAAAAATATTAAATTTGCTATTTATAGTTTGTTCATAAATATCTTAACCTTAGCGCATGCGGATCCTGATCTTACTTTCCCTACCTGATGAGTGCAAACAGCACGAAACCGGTCGTGGGGTGTGTGACGGAAAAGAATGCAAATGAATATTTTGGTTCTTAGCCCCGTTAGTTATGTACTTTTACGCATGTGGACCGCTGTGTCAACCGACCTTGACCGTGTTCACTTGTATTAGATTGACGTGGATACACACTCGTAGGAAAATCGACCACTGATCCGGGTCATTCCCACGAGACGTGACACCGCGTAGGCGTACTATAGGCTGTTTAGCGGTAAGGTCAAATAAGTGGTGGTGGGTTGACTCCTACTTAATCATGTTCTCTGTCCTGACTATCACCCTTGGTCTGACGAAGCTTCTGTGTCAGAAATGAAACGTTACCCAAAAACTGCTCTAACCGATTGCACTCAAATTTCTTTGCATTATGTGTACACGATCAGTCCCAAACATATTCCAATCGAGTAACGTAGCTTGTTTCATGCGATATGCGTAAAAAATAGTCTGTAAATACCTTCCTCTCGTGTATGTTATGAAATAGGTCCGAGCATGATTATACAGCCGAAAAAAGCTTTTTTCTGCATTTCTCTTAGTTCCCAGACTATCTGTTGTTTCCCATCTTTCTTACCGGGGAATGATTAATGTAACCGGTTAATCGCAATCATTTCCTTGTAATATCCATATATCCAATTTAGCATTTTATCCAATGTGAATTAAATTTGCCAATGTTCCTAAGCTGCATGTGGAAATGCACATAAGTTCAGCTGCCTTTTTGTCATCCTTATATCTGTCGTGGCCTGGCAAATTGATAGTATCTTCGCCTACAGACAGTCTGCGACGGTGCATCACTTTGCATGATCCCGGTCTAGTGAGTTGATACGTGCAGAATGCGATGTGTCCGGTGCACGCTACGAAGATAACCACAACCCTTGCACTCGAATTCATCCGTCATGAACGCAAGTTTTGGTAGCTGTAAATCTACAACACTCTTACGAGCTCCATCAATCCGAAACAAATTGGTTTTAAAGCGCACCTCATCCGCCTTCGCTCGTGTCCTTTCTGTAGAAGCTGTTGTGTCGGGTTAAACAGGTCCACGCGTGCAGGCCCGGAGCTGTTCTTGGTTGTCGGTGGCTGTGCAATCGTGCAGCACTTCTATGCTGTGCAGCTAACACCGTGCTAAATTGATTTGCCACCAGTAGTGTGAGCTGGATGTAAATACACGCTGGAGTCCTACTGCCATTGCTATTTTCCTTTACCATATCTGTCTTGTCCTTGGCAACCTGACAGTATTTTAGTCAACATGCAGTCTTTGACTGTGTGGCACTTTGCCTGGATCAGATTTGTGATTTCGTACATATGATAGACGGTACAACCCTTATATCGAACCTTCACAGCCTTATGGCAACATTCAATCATGTAAAAGGTTTCATGAGTCAACCTCGAGGATAATCTGGAGCCGGCGTCCGGTTAAGCAGTCCCAATTTGCATGTAACTTCGTCCTAGCAATTCCTGTGACGGCATTGTTTTTCCAATTTTTTAGCCTAGCTGTTTCTCCGGCTCCATTGGTGTCGCGGAGAAAAAATTGTTGCTGTGTTGGCAACATCTCGCTCTCCAGGCTAAGGTACCGTCAGGTTACCTAGTCCTAGACAGATATTAAAATTGAACTAGAAATGACAGTGAGATTCAGGCATATCTTCACATGCTCTCCATTACTGTTAGCGAATCGATTTAGCGTGGTGTTGGCTTCCTAGCACGGAAGTACTGCGCGATTGCACATCCCTGTATTCGGTAGGAACAGTAGCTTTATACCGTTTGCTTTGTTGTATCACTAAAACAGCGGAGTTGTATATTGTATGAGCGAAACCAACTTGTCTTGATCTAAGATTACCACTGGCAATCTGTTCATGTTTGTGCAACCGTTTTTTAAAAGAAATCCTAAGTTATGCGCATTAAATGCCAGCATTTTGCTTACATCTGTTTTTCTCCGTATGGCTCTTTTGTTAGGCTCGAAACGTCATCGAGGATCGAGATTACGCGATCAAATGTATCAAAATAGAAGATAATCAAGTGGATCAATTGTTTCGTGAAATTCGCACCTTATCCGCCTTGCAACATGAAAATATTGTGCGGTAAGTATCACGTGATTTTGTCTGAGTGGTGTCACTCAACTTGTGTATGGCATTGTATTTCGTCGAAATCATCCAGGAATCTTTCTTTGGCTTCATTTTTCCTCACTCGATGATGCAGTCTCTGACTGTGCGGCACTTTGCCTGGATCAGGCTTGTGATTTCGTACATACATACATACATACTCGATGATGCATTTTCTCGAATTGTTAGCGAAAACGAACATTTTCATTATAAAGGTCAACTGCTGTTTGTTTCTAGCGAAAATATATTTTGTCATCCGTGTCTTGGCGTTGACTAAGGCATTTTGATGTTTGCGTTTGTCAAGCTCTAATAAATGTCTTTGTATTTCTGACATCCTATTCCTTCCCAATCAGCTCTTTATCCCTCGACAAAACCACATCTGAAATGTGTCTTTTGAATGGATCGACCTTTTATCTTCTTGCTTGAAAATACTTTTAGTAAATTTATTTGATGGGGTCGCCAGGACAGAGTTTCCGGGTTTAACTTAAGCCTAGATAGAACATTAGGGTGAAGATCGTGTTATAGATTGTGAAGCAATTTGACTGATCGCGTGTTACCCTATCAAATATCTTCGCTGATAACGTTACACTATTTAGTTCCCTCTGTTTGTCACTGGTTACGGACTCAAGTGAGGTGACGAGAAAGCAGATTATGCATCTTCTTGAATCGCAAATATACTTTATACAACGCCGCACGATTTCCGTGAATTTCGCTCATGGCAAATTTGCTAACGGCGCCTAACGACTGGACTCAAGCGTTTGACACATGGCCTCCATCTGCGTATCTCCACCATTGGTGGTCCACTGCCTCATGGTTATCAGTGACTGCATTACACTGTTAGCATTTGGCGAACGCTTAGCTGCCATACATCCATGAAAAGCTGGCCAATGGTGAGACTTAAAAGGCTACGGATTTTATAGAAGTGTAAACACAAACAAACTGGAGTGAAGCGCATACACCATGAATGGAACATGCATTCGATCAAGTAGAAGCGCCCTCAGCATGATAGGTTTTTTTGGCTTTCACTGCCATGCACCATAACAAGCTTTTCTCGTCACTCCGCTTGATAACATACAAGATTAAGCAAACACTCGAAGAAGCTGCTTTGTGCAAGACCGCCATTGAACATGGTTTCGGGACATCTTTTTAAGCGATATCTGATCTGTTTCTCGAAATCAAAATTACCACCGAAGAGCTTAAATCGGAGTGAGTTTTGCGACGATGACAGCTAACTTCCAAAATGCCGCAGCGTCATCGGTAGTCGAATACTCGGAGACGCTGAATACGCTCTTTACGTCAACTGCAATATTCCGTGCTTAGACCAGTTCCTTTCCTAGTTTCTGCCAACGACCTAACACAAATGCTGTCACGCAAGATGGTTCTATTTTCAAACGATATTAAGAATAGGACGCGGATCGAATTCATTGCAAATTATATGCCATTCGTGAATGATCCATAAAAAATAAACGACCATTAAACGCACTGAAATGCAGATGCTGCAAATGTGTCATACATTCAGTGTGGTCGGAATCAGGATAGCACTTTAAACTTTGTGTTTTATTCCATCAAAGAACAAATCTTCATGTTGACTACGAGAAAGTCATCGTATGTCGCCATGCTCCAAGCCAGGTTGCTTTCCCGGACGTCGAGAGTTAAAATAGGTTTCATGTATGCGATCGTGGTTGGGTTTATTCAAGATTATCAGTGTTGTTGAAGCGTGCTAATGCTCTTGTGAAGCAGGATACATTGACCGTACGCCGCCGAAACTAGCAAAGCGAATGTCCGAACATCATTCAAGTTGGCTAAGAGAAAAAGGTTTAAAAAAGTAAATCGTTCGATTCTGCCGCATATCATTCAAACGGACCACCGAGTAATAACTGAGAAGCCGTTCTCTCACGGTTCCTCACAACTGGTCTCGAAGATTTGGCTGGAGCATCTTGCGTACAGATGATGCTATTGTGATCCATCCGACCTTGTACCGTGTCAGTGGTAGAGAGAGGACGGAGATGATTGCGTCAGGTCATTTCAGATCAAGAAGTGACCGCTGGCGAACATCTGACCAATTACTAGATTTCCATTTCATCAGTGTAACATCAATCACGTCCCCTCACACACGCACATCGAATGTGTCTCGCTTCATCCCTAAGGTGAGCACTCACGAATCCCTCAACGCAAGAGAAGCCGATTGGTCAAACACAGGACAAATAACGAAACACATGCCTATCTTATATATAGGCAAAACAAACAATCACAACACTGATCCTCAAACAAGTCACTTTGATCTGATTTGTCAATCGATTTCGTGGGAGCCGATACACTTCAAGTTCTTGCCACGCAAGGCTCATTTGACTGACATTGACGATTGCGACTGACGTTGTCCATCTTCTCATACTTTCGAAGATGTCACGCGAACCGTCCGAAACTCGAATCCTTACGGGTTCGCAATTGTCGTCGTCCATCTTTTCGGCGCTTCTTGCTCTTGTGGGACAGTTCTGCATATCGTTCGAAAGCTCGTGACTAGTACTGTGCACTTCCATATTATATGTCCAGAAACGATTAATTTGTACTCTCTCATCGCATTGGCCAACGTCGATATCGACTGATCGAGTTTAAGCAATAGTATAAGACTTTGATTTTTGGTTATATTCGTTTCCATTTTCTTACACATGTATTGTAGAGCGTGGTGTTTAATATCAACTAAACCCTTCGCTTTATTCACGCGTTTTGTTGACAAATATGGGAATTATAACCGATGCCACTATGATCTCTGATTCCCCGCGTCTTCTTTCGCCAGTTATTTCACTTCTTGGCAAGATGCTTTTTCTCACCCGTTACCATTTCCGACCATGGCTTGGAGCAATGCCGTTCAACCCGATGACGATGATGATGGTACAACTACGAATTCCGACGCTTCCTCTGTGGATTTGGCTGACAAGGAATGGCATGAAGTGAATTCAAGGTCACTTGATGATTCCATCCGATCAAAAACTGTGCCGGCAGCTCTTGAGCCGATAGTCAACGAAGAACGATCCTGGTATGAATCTGGTACGTCTTCGCTCAATCGATTTAAATACTCGGTCAAACTTATTATCGATTTTCATAATGGTGCATTTTTATAGGATTGTGATTGTGCCATGCAGTCCAATGCGAGGGTAAAACTCTTTCGCCAAACATCCATGGGTAAGAATGCACAAGCCAGATCCAGGCAAACTGCCACACAGCCGTAGACTATACGTGGGTGAAGATACTGTCAGGTTGCCCAGGCCTAGACAGATATGGGAAAAATTAGAAATGGTAATGAGACTCCAGCTTGTTTCCGCATGCAACTCACTACCGGTGGCCAAGCAATTTAAAACGGCGTTAGTCGCTACAGCACAAAAGTGCTACACGATTGCACATTTGTGTAAAACATCCATACCGAGACGAGGAACGCTCAATTGATTAGCGACGTTTCCTGGTGTTTAATTGGACATCACCCAGCAGTTAATAGTGGCGTTCGCTCTTCCGCAGCAAGGTGGTCAGTTTTTCTAAAAGTTATTCTCGGTAACTTTCGTTCACCAACATCTGTTGTAAAGCAGCTACAGTCTTCCACATTATTACAGATCTCAGTTTGGTAAATCTTTTGTAATTGGTAAGCGTGGCCTAACCTTTTGGGTCATTCTTTTTAGATAGAGTATGCGCTCTTTACATACCAGCTTTAAGGACGTTGCTTCATTCATATTGTTTAAAATATTACGGATGCATGTAATATGCAAACCGTTTGGCTAGTTCCCTTCGGCAGTTGAAAAACGCAATCCGTAAACCGTTATTTCGGTATTTACTCTCCGCTTTGGGTAGCTCTAGAGACTGGAACTCAAATGTGACACGATAACTCATTTTCCATTAATCAACACAATGCTTGAATCCAGACGAGTGAAGCGCTGTTCTGGCTTAAGATTCGTGTCTATTCACCAAATAACCGTAGTCCTGCACTTTCTATTTCGCGCGCAATTTCTACGTAATACAATCCATTGACGATTTCATCTGTCCTTGGAAGAGAGCATTGATGGTTTCATCTCCTGTAAACAATGTTTCGTGGTGTGGCACATTCCGTGCCTCTGTGTGTGTTCTCAAGCGGTTCGAATGTACTATGTGGCCCCTGCATAAAGTGCTTATCTCAGTATCTTCTGTTCTCATCCTAAGGGTGTAATTCAACAGCTGATAGAAAAAATGACCGACACCGTTTCAGCAAAGGCACATCTTTGTTCGATGCTTCGGTCAATTGCTACAGCGCAGCCTCTGACGTGGACTGAACGCTTTATGTCGGAGTTGAACGACTTAGCAATCCTCAATACTTTGATATTTAGTCCTTACATTTAATAGTTTGAAATGTTCTCATGTGTTAGCATAATCCTAACCTCTTGTCAAGTCAATAGAAACAATATGCAATGACATGTTTGGCACTTGTCTCGAGGCTTACCCGCTCCTGATGTTAGTTTATTTCCTACCATTTGCAAGCATATGCTTCCTCTTCTGGTCCCAACTAAGTTAATAACTACAATTATTGGAAGAAAGGGAGGACACATTGTTAGCCTCCTTCATTCTATGTAGACCATTGATATACGTCACAAGCAAATAGAGGGGTGAACAATCTCCCACCAGGCTTACAGTGATAAGCAATAGACCACAGATCGGCGGTAGTTACATACTGACCGCCTATGTATGTATGAAACCACAAGCACCGCACTGTCATAGACTGCATGTGGGCTAAGATACTGTCACGTTCCCCCGGCCTAGTCAGATATGGGAAATGAAAATAGCAATGACAGCAAGACTCCAGGCTGTTTTCGCGTGCAGCTTACTGCTGACGGCAAATCAATTTAGCATGGCGTTAACTGCATAGCACCCTGCTGACCGCATAACCTCCACTCAGCAGCCGCGAGCAGTATCTGCTCTATTCCTTTTTGGACAAGAGCGGTCAAGCGAAAGTTCTTTTCAACTAGTAGAGTCACTGTCAGTAGCTCTCATGTCTTCCCAAGGATCCCGATTAGCGAACGTCGCAGGCGTTAACCCGCCAGAATGCAAGGGTGAGACTCCAACTGTGGCCAGGTCATTCATGATCACCATGCCAAGTGGCCGACTCTCTGATTTGAACTCACTATCGTGTAGATCTTTTTTTAAATACGACTATATTCCTTTCTGTACACGTGACCCAGAGTAGCGCTGCTATGCGCTATGTCCAAGGGTGTTTAGTAGTGCGTTCATAGTACAAGTTGAAATATTCACTGATGTCCACATTGGAAGCACTAGACTCGAGTTTCACTCTTATTAGAGCTCATCAGCAGTGCATATCCTGTCCCGAGTTTGATTCGAACCCAGGACCTTCATCATTGTAGTCTCATGCCTTACGACCTGAGCTACCGACCCCCGTTTGACCGATCGCGATTAAGTCTTCTTGAATGTTTCTCCAGACTTGCACATTTGAGTAGCGTCATATGCCCGACCAGTCGAGAAGGAGCCAGCAACATCTATTGTGGTCGTCCAACCGATCTGATCTCCTTGTCAGGTCTTCCCATCAGATACACTGTAAGCTAACACCGATTAAATCTGACGGGCATTGTCGTACAAGGGTGTTTGGAGAGTTTGTTCATTATGTTTTGCGTCTACTTATCAGTACCAAGTCCTTCGAAATATTCACAAAGTTTATCACAACGGTCCACACAGTCAAACCCGGGACAGGATATGCACTGCTGATGAGCTCCAATAAGAGCGAAACGCGAGTCCAGTGCTTCAAATGTGGACCGTTGTGATAAACTTTGTGAATATTTCGAAGGACTTGGTACTGCTGAGTAGACGCAAAACATAATGCTATGTCGTCATTGCAAATCACCATGTTATATCATGCTCTTTCGCGAATGAAATTTTAATTGTTGTCGTCCAAACCCTGTTTATTTCAGAAGGTGACTCGTTTCGGAAACGGGGCCACCATGGCTTCTTTCAAAAACCATCCTCAAGCTCCTCATCCGACAGCAGCCAGCATGAATCGTCCGGCGCACAATTTGGTCGTCAACTTAACGAAACGATGGCTTCACTCGATCGATTCCACATGTATGTAGCGTTGCTTACGTCGCCCTTATTTCCTCTAGCTTTCCATTGTGGAGCGATCCTCCCGTTATCGATACACTGATTGCATAACATTTTCGTGAATTAATTCACATTTCATGTTTTAATGATCTAAAATTGCGCAACTGCATTATTACTATTCCGAATTTTTATAACGTCTTTCTACTTTTACACATAGTAGTAGGTGTGTTTACTTACTTTTACTTTTGTGCGACTATCTCCTCCTGAAGGATGAGTCGGCTTCAATGAAGATTCTAGGGAATTTGGGTACAGAGCGGCGTCCCCAGCACCACTCGGTGTTTGTTCGAGTCAGCTTCTCTAGCCTTTGCACGACCAAGTGCGACCTGCAAGACAGCGGGGAGTTGCCAGAAAGAGGAAGTGTGCACCAGCTAACCGTCTACCAGACTCTCTTCCAGAAGTGTTGCGTCAGGTTTTTCTCCCGAAGCCTTTCCCGCGATCGGTTATCCCGCAAGGCAGCGGAGGTTTAAAATCAGGGTTTTCCTTCCCTTAGATGAAATTCCCTCCCAGTCTAACAAGCTCCTTCTGCCCGAAGCAAACTGTTTTTCAGGCGCCAGTCACTCGCCATCGCCCCTTCTCCTTTTGGTAGAAGCAGTTCTTCCGGGTTCGGGGAGCCACTCGTACAGGCCAGAAGCTGGACTTGGTTGTCAGATACTATATGAGACGTGCGCCACATGGGAGCGTATCCCCACTGTCACCCCCCACCTTTGATACTTTGGTGTATACTTATTGCGATTCCATCACTACTATCTGCAATCTATAGATTCTTTCTGAAGCTTCCGGTCATAATTCTTCTGCATGCTGATCATATCGATTTTTTTATTTCCGGCACTTTCTTTTGCCAAGCGCATGAACTCTCTCTGCTGAAAACATTGCATCTTGCTGTAAATTGCGAAACTCAGTTGACACGAGCTAAAAGTAGCTGCACTTTGTGGAGTGGCTTAATGTTTTCCGGTCATCCAGTCAAGTGGAATTAGTTCCGTCCGTCAGCTGAATCGATCCGCAATGTTGCAGTGTATTTCAGTACAGCGCGTTATCACTGTGCGAAATTGATTTGCCAACGGTATGCATGCAGAAACACGCTGCCGTTTCTCATTCTCCCTTATATCTGCCTAGACCTGGACAACATGAGAGTGTCTGACCGTGTGGCAAGTCGCCTCGATACAGGCTTTGGATTTCACACCCGTCCGTCACCTGCTCAACACATTTCCCGTGATTTTATCGTATTGTTATTTCATCACTCGTGTCCTGAAATTTCGTCAGGTTACCCACCCGTATGTGAACATGAAAGGAAAATATCATTCAATAAGACTGCGGCGTGTTCTCGCTTGAAGCTCATGCCCGGTGGTTATTTAAACTGATTGAAAAATATGTACACTACATATTAGGCTCCTGTTGTTTAATCCTATTTCCTCGTTTTTTGTTCCGGAGTTCACAGATCTTATTGAATTATCGTGTTGCCTCGACCTACGTCCTTTCGACCTCTAAGCCGCACTCCCTGCACACACACACCCCAAATATTGCACTCTTGTGCATCCAATGCCACTATGCAACCTCCACTGCTTTACATTCGTCTAAGTGTTTCTGTGAAAGTTCAATTCTTTCACAGGCTCAGGCTGTACAGTGGTGTTTAAATCTGTCTTTTCCGCGTACACGTCGATGCATTTTCCCATGCAGTATGCGGTGTTTTTGTAACCACGTTTTTGTACGTCATCTGTTCTCCATTCAGTTCCTTCCGCAATGGTTCCAAATCAAGAGTCAGTGGCGGGAAAAGACGCGAATCGCTGAGTGACGCGTCGGATGGGAAGGACGAGAATACGGTTCAAAAGCCTGATGGGCTGATTCGAGTATGTCTCGCTTTGAACACATTTGGTTTACAAATATCCATGCCAGCATCGCGAATAAGGATAAACGTCTATTGAGTCCATTGTCTATTGCCTTCTATTTCGTGTTGTGAACCCTGGTCGGTTGACTTAACACCTCCGAGCGAAGCCGAAATCAAGCTCATTATTGAGACATTGATAAGATTCAAGGCAGCTGGTCCCGATTGACTGACCCCGGTTCTATTCAAGGACGGTTGTGGTATTCTATTAAGCACTCTAGTTGACATTTTTCGTCAAACATGGAAACTATTCCCCAGTTATGGGGAAAATCTATAATCATATATATTTTCTAAAAATGTATATGTACTTCATGCTCTAACCACAGAGGAATAAGCCTTACGCCCGTCATTCCCCGGCTTCTTGTTACAATATGTCTTCAGCATCGATTCCTGGAGAGCAAGCCTTATTTCGTCCCGGTAAGGATGTGTCGATCACATGTTCACTCTTCTGCAAGCCCTGGGACATCGCCATGCTTATAGGCAGCCCATTGTAGCGATCTTTCTTTATTTTAAGGGTACTTTTGATTCGGTTGATAGGAACGCATTATTTAATATCTTATCGCTCAAACGTATCCCACAAAAGTACGTTAACACATTTCGGGCGCTTTATTCTTATAAATGTGGGCGCGTTAGGGTGTACAACAACCTGTCAGACAACTTTCCTACGGTTAGTGGTGTCCGATTTCTCCATTTTTGTCAATTATGTAATTGACGCTATAATTGATGCATGTAATGCAGGCGTACCGACACTGGGTATTCAGATTGACCACAATAAGAAACTTTTTGATTTAGATTATGCCAACGATGTCGTTTTACTCTTCGATTCCTGTGCTGATGCTCAGTCTACTTTAGACCGACTATGTAGTATCATGCCATCCTTCGGTATGCGGTTTGAACCTCTCAAGTGCAAAGTTCTGTTATGGGATATTGATCCGATCGAAACAGCACTAAGCCTCGATAATGAGTAACTAGCGACTGTAGATCGTTTTACCTATTTGGATAGTTGCTTTACTAACAACACTCGTTTAAAGAAGGAGATCTCAGCTTGCATTTCCAGAGCTACGATAGCTTTTCGTGACTTGGGTCATCTGTGGCGTCCATAGGTTTGTCGCTAAAGCATATGGGTAGAGTCTATAAAGCTACAGTTCCCCTCGGTTTTACTATACGGATGTGAAACATGGACTCTGAGAAATGAAGAGATAAGACGTATGCAGGTAATCGACAATCACTGTCTCCGCGCCATAGCTAGAGTTACTTGGCATCATTGGATACGTAACGCAACTATCCGTAATAGAATCTTTGGCAGCGACGTAGACATCGAAAAACAAGTTAACGTGCATAGATTTCGCTGGTTATTGCGAATGGGATATCATCGTTTACCAAACGCGGTTTTGTCCGCCACTCCTAACTGTAAGACTCTGACTTGGCTCAACCAGATGAAGGCTTTGACTGTTAAACTAGCTGTGGGTTTTGCGATCCGTCTCCCAGCTTGGGGTCCGAAAGATGAGAATTCGCAGTGGCGCTCTTGTTGTAGACATCTTCTTGGAGTGTTTGATTAATCTTGTCTGTTGTCAAGTGATGAGGCGAGAAAAGCTTGTTATGATGCGTGACAATGAAAGCGGCGAGGAAGCTGTCATGCTGATGTTGCTCTACTTGTTCACAACACTTGCTTGAATACGTGTTTGATTCGAAGTGTAGGCGCCTCATCCTAGTGTGTCTGTCCAAACTTTATAGGTTCAGTAGCTTTTTAAGTCCCACCATTCCCCATATCTTTGGGAATTTCTACTATGTCATGGTTGTATAGCAGTTAGGCACTTGGTACTTGATACCGGTGTAATACTGTCAATGATGACTGCTGAGGGCAAGAGCAAGCCCATGTTGCTTGTAATTACTTCACAATGCTAATGTGTGACTTTTTGGAATGATTTCTCCAGAAAAATGATTAGTCCGGTTTATACAGCATCCGATTTTTCGTGGTACTTCTTCTTGATGACAACCCGTCACATTGGTTGAACGCAGGGTATTCAGTACCATACGTACCAAACTGCGTTTCACTCCTAATACCTTGTTTCGAAACAACTGGGCAAACTACTTCTCGCTTAATTTCTCGATAAATTCTCCCCCACAGTACATCATCATTCAAATGGAATTGTGCGCACTCAAGACCCTCCGTCACGTGATCGACTTTGAGGGTTTATCCAACAACCCGGATCGTGCGTGGAGCCTGTTTCGCGAGCTGACCGATGGATTGGCATATATCCACTCGAAAAACGTGATCCATCGCGATTTGAAACCCGCAAACATTATGCTCGATGCCCATGACCACGTGAAGATTGTCGATTTCGGATTGGCCACTCAAACCGCGCGACAGCAAGCCATCGATGCTCAAGGTGATTTGGGTGACCTTCAAGTGAGTTGTTCGGCGGTGGTCTGTTCAATTTCATGCGGGGTGTGCACATTTGATCACCAGTTTTTAGTTTAATGTTTATTAATAAGGAGTACATGACGTTCGAAAAGCAGGACGGAAGCACACTACCGCTTTTCCGGTTATTGACGCTCATCAGGTATGCGTATCCGTGACCTGACATTCGAACGCCGTTCTGACTTTGTGATAAACCTATTTATTCTCGAAATCGAGGATAAATCCTCATTCGCAAATTGAAATTGAGCTTTTTATGTGGGGACTAATCTAAGTCCCACAGTCGGTGCAATGCAGCACCGGTAACTGTTTGGAATATTTTTGCCAATATTCCAATAACAGCATGGTAGTAGTTTTTAGTTTAACGTCAAAATTTTATTCATAAGTACTATACGACGTTCGAAAAGCAGGGCGGAAGCACACCAGTTTTTTAACCCCGTCAAGTATTATTTTATTTTGCGTAACGTTTGGATTCTCGAATGTTTCCAACCATCAGACCATTGTAGTTGAGAGTTTCATGTTTCGGATTTCACGACATTTAAAGCTGATTAGATTTAAGACGTTTCCCCTATATTTACCTTCACCTTCAGACTATTTGTCATTGTATATGAAATATAGCAAGAACGGACTTTCGTGAAATCGATGTCTTCATGAATAAAACTTGCGTTCCCCTGTATATAATATATATATATAGAATATATAGATAGTATATAGCGATCTATGTATAATGTTATGTATTGTAATATATATATGGGGCTGTGAGCAACACATTCCTTTAGTTATTAAAAACGATTTGCAATCAGTGTGATATCATTTAGGGTATTTGAGCAGAGAGCGTGGGAACACGGGCTCTGTCAGTTTTTACCTTTATTTCATAATGGCGCTGGCTTAGGGCCCCACCCGAGACTTGCTAAAAGCTGAACCACAAGTCAGGGGATATGAGGTATCTCTGCTGGCACCAAAAGACAT
Source organism: Atriophallophorus winterbourni (assembly GCA_013407085.1). Lineage (NCBI taxonomy): Eukaryota > Metazoa > Platyhelminthes > Trematoda > Plagiorchiida > Microphallidae > Atriophallophorus > Atriophallophorus winterbourni. Next base: position 78,900 of record JACCGJ010014207.1, on the reverse strand, counting down.
CACCCAGTTTAGCTTAACGGGTCATGGAGGTACGCAAACCATCACACCACGTTAAGGGCCCGTCTCAGCGTGACGGGCCATATGGCATAGTCAGTTATAGGCTCTAGCGAGTAACTTGAAGCCGGAGGGATCCGCCTTCTGGTTTTTTTATACTAATTACACTTGTGGATATGTCCCAAACCATGTTTATTGTAGGCCTTGCTCTAAGCATCATCCTGGAGTGTTTGCTTAATCTCGTATGTTCTCTAATGGAGTAACGAGAAAACCTTGTTATGGTGCATTGTAGCCGAAGCCGCACGGAAGTTGTCATGCTGATATCACTCTACTCGTTCACGACACTTGATTTAATACATGTTTTACTCGAGATGTAAGCACCTTATCCCAGTATATGTTTATGCTTACCCTTGTACACGTTCCGTTGTTTTCTAAGCCCATTCCTTCCCTCCCAAGTTTTTGGCGGATAAACATTCGGTGCATTCCATCAATGTTCGTGATTATGATTACGATCGACAAGTTGTTAATATGATTTGATTTTTCGACTTTCTTGATTCATCTCATTTTCATTTTAAATTCGTGTTCCACTTCCTTATTTTCCTACCAATCTCCCATAGTTTGCAACGATGGATGAGGAAAACCACTCATTTTATCCAGATTTATCGGAACTCAGCATGAACGTTAAACTGCGTAGCTCGACGATAAAATTTTCCACTGCCGGGGACCGATCAATGACGCATTGTGTGGGGACATACCTCTACATGAGCCCCGAGGTGTTGAATAATCGCCGGAAGCATCTTTACTACGATGAAGTGAGTTGACCTTCGGAAGTCTCGATGGACGTTGACATTCTCAATGTTTAATAACTTATACTGCACGGATGTGCAATCGTACAGTACTTCTGTGCTGTGCGGCTAACACCGTGCTAAATTGATTGGCCAACGGTAGTAAGCTTCATGCTGAAATACGCTAGAGTCTCACTACCATTTCAACTCCCCCCCTCATATCTGTCTAGGCCTGGGCAACCTGACAGTATCTTGGCCCACGTGCAGTCTGACTGTGCGGCACTTTGCCTGGATCAGGCTTGTGCTTTCATACATACATATATACCCTTTAGCCCTCATGGCGTCATTCCGATTCGCTTCATTTAATTTCTGTGTGTGTGCCTGTTTTTGCTAGTCCTGTCGTGCACTTATCTCACCATTTTTGCCATGCGGGATCGTCTCTTCACAAGCTTTATTAATTCCTCTCGATATTTTAGCGGGTCGATATCTACAGTCTTGGGATCATTCTTTTCGAAATGTTTTATCGTGCCATGCCGGTGGTGATGGAACGCGTCGCGGTGTTGACGGATTTGCGCAAGGATCAAATCACGTTCCCCGCGGATTGGAATGTGAAGAAATACGCCAATCAGACCAAGCTGATCCGTTCCATGTTGCAGCATGACCCGGATCGTCGCATTAGCGCCTCGGTGAGTTGGGTTCACTTTGTGGTCTCGGGGCTTGCGATGGGGTCAGTCCGTTTTCGGAAAACAATTAGTGTTCAATGTGTAGAAAAGTCGAGATCAGAGCGACAGATGTGTATTCGCCACACGTCAACAATCATATGAATCATTCATGGGGATTAGAATACAGAAATAGACAGCTACTGACAGCCACTGCATTCTGATTGGACAATGAGTATTCATGCTGACAGCCACTCCACACAATGTACCCTCGCTACTCTACGTGGCCATTTTTAATTCTTTCATCAAGGTCGGTGGTTAGTAGAGCTGTTGTGGTCTATCTGGAAAGCGTTGTTGAAGCGGTGTTGTCTTGGGGTGCATATTTGGTGATTTTAGTTGTATAATTATGCTTCTTGCATTGCTTGTACATCCTCATAATTTCAATTTCCCGTCTGGAAATAACACCGCTTGTGTGCGCTCGTAAGCATACTGTATTTTTAACTTTCTGTTGAATAGCAGGTCTATCAACATTTCTGCGTTATGTATGTATATATATATTAATTTCAGAAATTACGGTTATAACTTTACTTTACTTACTTACTTTTGTGCGGCTGGCTCCACGAGTGGATTAGCCGGCTTCATTGATGTCTCGGATCGCACCAGCCCACGCACGTCGATCGGAGGCGAGATCGTGATCCAGTCTCGTTCCCACCTGCGAACTCCGTAGACGGTACGCAGACCCAGGGTGTCTACATCCTCTTTCACAGTTGACAGCCAGGTTTTCACTTGACCACCTTGCCGCCGACGCCAGGTGCGAACGGGTTTGGGGTCGAGGACGAGTTTGGAAGTGCTGTGTCTGTCTTTCGGAGGACGTGGCCAAACCATTGCAGCCTTCGCCGTTGTATGTTAGCGGAAAGTGGAGATAGTCCGCTGCAACGCTCTCGTACGGCTGCGTTAGATACTCGGTCAGTATATCGGATGCCCAAGATTACCCTAAGGCACCAATGGTCGAACACTTCTAATGTGCGTACATCCTGTGAACTTAAAGGCCATGTCTCGCATCCATAAAGCAGTACAGGGCGGATCGCTGCTTGATAAACACGCGTCTTAGTTTTTATGCTGATCCCGGGCTTGAGCCAAAGGGTGCCTTTCAACTGCAAAAACGCATTACGAGCACGATCGACCCTTAACTTCACTTCGTCTTTCGCCTGACCATTGGGCAATATACTTGAGCCGAGGTATTTAAAGACTGGAACGTATTCGATCGGACAACCCTGGACGCGAAGTGGCTGGATGCCTGGTGTGTCGGAATAAAAAAATGCCTTGGTCTTAGCCGCGTTTATCTCAAGACCGACTTTCGCAACAGTGGCACTAATGCGGTCTAAAACGCTTTGCAGCATTTCGGTATTGTCGCCCAGAACGACTATATCGTCAGCGTAGTCAAGGTCGGAAATCCATAGATCCGTTGAAATTTGCACCCCTTGATACCCTGTTAACGCCTGGTTCATTATCTAGTCTACGACATAGTTGAACATAACCGGCGATAACGGGCAACCTTGCCTGACTCCTGTGTGCAAGTTAAATTCACGCGATTCTTCACCGTAGACACGAACCCGTGCCCTTGTAGAGCTGTAATAGGCTATGATTAGGTTGACGAGCTTTAATGGAACCCCATCCGATAGCATGATGTCCCATAAACAACCACGGTCTACGGAGTCGAAGGCGGCGCGGAAGTCAATAAAGCAAGCTATCGTTTGCTGTTGATACCGTGCACGGTGCTCGAGGATCCTGCGCAAAGTAAATCTTTGATCTACGCAACCCATCCCAGGGCGAAATCCACCTTGGTTAACTCTGGTGCGCAGATTTCTTTCGGCGGAGAACCGATTAAGCAGGAGCGTTGCAAACACTTTAGCAGCGGTGTCGATTAGACTTATTCCGCGGTAATTGGAGCACACAGATTTATCTCCACGTTTCGGCAGTGGTAGAATGATAGACATCCCCCAGTCTGATGGGAAAACTCCCGTCTCCCCGATCGAACAAAACAGCCGATGTAGCGGAGATGTAGCCGATGTTATAAGTGAGTGTGTTGCGTCGATACTGATTGTACATAGCCTCCGGCGTGCTCATAAAATATTATTTTCATCAAAAAGAACGTATTATCCGGTCAGCACTATCAGGTTATACTGAAAGCAATTGCTTCTTAAACATAGCAAACTCAACGCTGAAAATAGATCATAGCTTCTCTGTCCCTTGAGATAAAACTAGATGAATAATTCTGCCTCGGAGCTCGCCAGTGGAGACAGCTTTCTTCCGTGGACCCAAGTCGGCCATCTAGCCAAAAACGATAGATGGGGAAGGCACTGATTACTGCCACTGCTTTTCATATACCCATATCATCATCATCATCACACCGGTAGCATGAACCGGATGTTTAACTGCCGTACACGCACTAGATCATTCTGGGTTAGCGTTAAGTTTCTCCGGTCCAAAAGCTGTCACCTATTAACAAATACCCTTTCAGAAGCTTTCAGAGCCTACCATCCGTCCATGCGTATCGAAATGTATGAGAACTCCGTGCACGGACATCATATGTGGGATAAAGCATTGACCACCACCGTAGCTTGAATTCTTGTTTCAGTCTCGTTTCGAAATTCGATGGGGTCAAAAAGCAAATCCTGTCCTAATGTGTATTACGTTGTGTGCCCAGGCTATGAGGACACTCAGTGCACCCACTTGACTTTCCCCACTCTAATCGCGTTCACCCACGAATCATACAGGAAGACAATTGGACAAACGCGTTTGTTACACATGATACCAACAAGTTTGATCAATTGTCATTCTCCTGTGTTGTGAGATTCGTGGGGAACGCGGTTAATCGTTTAAAAGGATGACCTCAGAGAGGTATGGTATAAAAGCACAATCCTGATCCAGGCAAAGTGCCGCACAGTCAGAGACTGCACGTCGGCTAAGGCACTGTCAGGTTGCCGAGGCATAGACAGATGTACTATTTGTTAATTTATATTTAATTACCAATGTACGTATGTGCAGTCGCGAAGTACCTCCGTGCTGTGCAGTTAACACCGTCGCACATGGTGCGATGGTTTGTGTACCTCCATGATCCATTGAGCTATACTGGGTGGTGTCTTTTGGTGCCAGCAGAGCTACTCATACCAGGAAGGTCAATGGATGGAGGTCATACAAACTCGGTCTCAACTCACTGCCTTGTGGTTCATGATGATGATGATGAGTTAACATCGCGCTATATTGATTTGTCATCGGAATTGAGCTGCACGCGGAAACCCACTGGATTCTAACTTCCATTTTCTTAACTTATATCTGTCTAGGCACGCGGGCAATCCATAACTGTGTATCACTTTGCCTTGTTCATGCTTGTCATTACATACGTATTTTTTGCTCCACGCCTATGATTTTCATTGTTTGTGGTATTTCACTTTCCGTGCTATCTTTCGTATACCAGGACCTGCTAGCGTCACCGTATGTCCCGCCGCTGAAATCCACTGAAAGCGCATTTCGGAAACAGCTTCTCGAAGTCTGCAAAGATACCGAGAGTGCAATGTATCGCTTCGTGGCGCATGCGCTATTTTCCCAAACTTGCTCTCGTGCTACCGTGAGTCAACTATAAATGAACGGACCACAAGTAGCTCCCTTTCCCCCAACCGATTTTGTTCCTTCTCCTCATGCAGGACATCCTTTACGATAGACACGCGGTTCAGGATATCACCGCCTGCAATGGATCTGCTTCGCAAGTTAGCACGACCCCGCTTCTCAATGGCATGCAAAAAACCGTGGATGGACACACTTTCGTTACTCATAATAAATTTCATCGGTACGTCAATTCCCCCCCTCATATCTGTCTAGACCTGAGCAACCTGACAGTATCTTAGCCCACGTGCAGTTTCTGGCTGTGCGGCACTTTGCCTGAATCAGGCTTGTGCTTTCATACCATACGTCAATTTGCTGCTGGTGTAATTCAGTCCCTGATGATGATATTGTGGATGATGATGACGAAGCTGGCATATTTCGTGTCATTTTATCGTAATCTTCTTCAAACTAGACTTCATCGGCCTAGGTCTGATTGGATTATCTTGAATAAACAGAGATTGGGTCGTTCAGGATCTGGGAAATCCGTTGAAATTTATTCTCCGGTTGATTGGATTGAGCGCTTAAAACAGGTTTGGGCAACAGTCTATTTGGTGAGAGTTTCCCAAGATTTTCTTACGTAACATTTTGTAAGCGCGTCTTTTCTTTCCGATGTTTCAACTCGTCGTGTACATGATAAAGCTATTTTCTTCGTCAAAACGATTGACGAACTCTTCAACATTCAAATACGAGTCAACTCTCAATAAGGCGATTGTTATTCCGTCCAATCACATTCAGCGCTCATCGTTGAGGATTGAACTATCGCGTCTCACACAGATTAACGTGTTTTCACATGGACATAGCTAAAATAAGCTTAACCCGAAATACATTTTCAACGCTTCAACAATGCGTTTTATTCCTTCATTAATTTCAGCGAAATTGTTCGTTCCCTGGAATCAATATTCATTGTTCATAATGGAGTATACATACAGCCGCCTACTCTCATGCCTGTTGTATCGACTTGTTCGCAAAATACCGGCCACGAACGAACACCGAGCAATAAACCTTCGAAGCAATCATTGGACGCTGCGTTTGCTCGGTTGCGAACAGCGAGTTCCGACCTCGGTCCGGTTTTTCTGAATTCGCATGGCTCCACGGTTTATTTGCCGGAATCGCTGCATTTGTCGTTCGCGCGTTTCCTAGCTCGTTCTGGATCCAGTCTGGTGCGGGATCTGGGTGATGCTTCTTTGAAACGATATCAATTTGGTCGGGTCTATTGGACCGCTAACCGTCTCCCTGGTGCTGAGTACATTTCACCGCGGCCGTTCGATCATCCTGTCGAGGATGACCATGCCGCTTTTGATATTGTGACGCGATCACCAAGGTGAGTTGCATTCAACGAAGAACCGTCGTTGTATGTTCAATCATCATCGTCATTATGAACAGCATTACATCGGTAGGGGGTATCTAGTCGTTACTTACTTTACTTTACTTTTGTGCGACTATCTCCTCCTGGAGGATTAGTCGGCTTTTTTGAAGAGTCTTGGGAATTTGGGTACAAAGCGGCGTCCCCAGCACCACTCGGCGTTTGTTCGAGTTAGCTTCTCTAGCCAACCAAGTGCTGCCTGTAAGGCAGCAGGGAGTTGCCAGAAAGAGGTGGTGTTCACCAACTAACTGTCTACCAGACTGTGTTCCAGATTTTTCCAAAGGGTTTTCTCCCGAGGCCTTTCCCGGGTATCCCGCAAGGCAGCGTAGGTTTAAAATCAGGGTTTTCATTCCCCTAGATGAAATTTCCTCCCAGGCTAACGAGCTTCATCTACCCGAAACATCACTTAACGCTCCAAATTACATCTAGATTGCGTTATCGCTAGCACTGGCTTACGATATTTACTATTCGGATAGGCTGGGAGCTTCTTATTCTTCGAAGCGAATGAAAGAAAACAGCCATCGATAAATGTTTTGACCACAAGTCGTTAAACGTAAACATCCTTGACGCACCAAAATCCTAAAAATGTGGAAGGGTGAGGCCTAAAAAGCGGCCGATTCTGTAGAAGATTCGTCGCAGACACACTAGGATGATGTGTCCGCACCTCGAATCAAACATGCATTCAAGCAAGTGTTGTGGACTAGTAGAGTGACATCAGCATGACAGATTGTTTGCGGATTTCATCTTCAAACGTCATAAAAAGCTTTCCGCGTCATGTAAGCCTAAAGAACCAGCCTGATCCTGGCAAAGTGCCGCACAGTCAGAGACCGCACGTGGGCTGAGATACTGTCAGGTCACCCAGGCCTAGACAGATATGACAGCATACAAGATTAATCAAACACTCCCAGAAAATGTTTACAACTAGACCGCCACTGAACACAATGTTGGGCTTTTGCAAGACATATGATGCGAAAGTAATCATGGGGATTAAGTCAGCCTTCTATTTTGCCAAGTACCCATCGATGTCGATGTGTTTTTTTCAGCCCACGCTTCCTTACATCGATTCTGCACTTTAGCGATCCCGCATTTTTTTTTACTTCCCGGGCATAACTTCACTGATTTTGTTTCATTTCTGTTTTGTGATCAATTGTTGTACTGCTTCGTAGGCGTAAGACGACAAAGCTCACTCTTTTGGCTTCCTCTAAAAATCATCCTAACTTCCATCTCTCTATTAGCTGCACCTTGTTTTATAGACTCTCTCTGATGCTATCCTTGCTGTTTTTTATAGCTCTTTAGCAGTGGTTGAGCTTTTCGAAATTTGGCGTGAAATCCTTTCAACTCATTTCCCTTCTAAAGTAAGTTTGTTGTCGACATGTTCTGGTGTTATATTCACTGCCTTCGTTTCTCCTCATCACTGTGTTCGTCAACTTGCAGAATACTCCATTTCTCCTGTTCTTGAATCATACCATCCTGACCGAGGCGATATTCCTGCAGGCGGACATTCCGCCTGACACGGTGCCTTCCCTGTGGCATCATCTCGCCGATGCCAACAGCCACCCAGAACCTTCGAATTTTCGAGCTCATCATCGGTTTCGTTCTAGTAGACGTTTATCTTTGCCCACGTTTCTCTCCTCCGATCATTCTCGACGTCACTCTCAACGACAGTTTCTTCGAATGTTGCATTTCGAAACTGCCAATCCTGTGGACCTTCGTGATTCGATCCTTCAGTACACACCTCATCCCAAGAACAGTATGCGCAAACGCGTCGAGGAAGCGATCGAGCGGTTGGACGAAGTGGTGCAACTGTTTCAAAAACTCGATGCGCACGACATTCTACAGGTATACTTGCTCAACGTGTTTTCATTTCAGTCCAATTTCGTTTTATTGAGGCCTGATCCAAGCAAAGTGCCGCACAGTCAGATTGTCCGTGTGCTAAGATACTGTTAGGTTGTCCAGGCATTTTGTTAAAAGTCACCGTGTACTTAATATGTTTGTTGTACTGCTGTTCCTGTCAGTCTTGTTTTTCATTTGGTACACGTTGTTATTCTGCTCTCCGGTAGTAATGCTGATATAAAGAAGCAGATCAACCTGCATAGGCTACACTGGTTGGGTCACGTTTTACGGATGCCGAACCACCGGCTTCCGAAACAGATTCTTTTTGCGAGTGGCCTTGTGCTGTGCAACTCGTCGTATTGTGCAGGTTCGAAGTGCATTAGCGATGAGTGCTAATCAGGAGCTTTCGAATGATATGCAGAACTCCACCCTCCGATACTACGCAAGAGCAAGAATCGCCGAAAAGATGGACGACAATTGTAAACTCTTAATATTTCGGGTCTCGGACGGATTGCATTCGAACGGTTCGTGTGACAACATGTTTGTAAGTATGAGTAGGTAGACGACGTCAGTCGCAATCGAACGATATGCGATTCGTCAATGTCGATCAAATGAGCCTTGCGCGGCAAGAACTTGAAGTGTACCGGTCGCATGAAATCGACGGACAAATCAGATCCAAGTAGCAACCGGGACAGTGTTGTGTTTGCTTGATTTGCCTGTATAAGATAGGCGTGTGTTTTGTTGTTTGTCTTTTGCGTAATAAGGGCGTTTTCGGCTTTCTCGTTTGTGTGGGTGAACGCGATTAGCGTTGGACAGGTTGACCTCAGCAATGAATCGGGATGCAATGTTCCAGTGGCCATGAAACGCTAGGGTAACGTGGTTATTGTTTGATCGTGAATAGTGGCCAGTTGTTCGCCAGCTACCACTGGTTGACCTGAAATGACCTGACGCAATCATTTTCGGTTTACCCCACTTCGTTATAGTATGGCATAAGCAGCTAAAGATTGTAACTGGTAAGCTTTCTAAAGTCGTCGCCGTCCGTCTTTCGGACTGGGATCCCTGTGATCTGATATCGCGGTGGCTAGTTGCGCTTGTGGATCCATCTCTAAACTACACATGATCTTAGCTCAGAGAGCCTGGGCAACCTGACAGTATCTTAGCCCACGTGCAGTCTCTGACTGTGCGGCACTTTGCCTGGATCAGGCTTGAGCTTTCATACATACATCTCTAAACTATGTTTAGTGGCGGTCTTGCAATATGCATTTTCATGCAGTGTTTGCTTAACTTTGTGAAAGGACGAGGAAAGCTTGTTGGTATGAATGGCAGTGAATGCTACAAGGAACCTGTCGCGCTGAGGTCGTTCTGCTTGCTCACGAAACTTGATTGAATTCATGTTCCATTCGAGTTGTAGGCACCTCATCCCAGTTTGTTTGTGCATCATGGTTCATATATCGTACATAGTTAATTGACCCAACCTGCACCACGTACCATGATATAAATTTTCATATAAATGAGAAGTAGAGAAGAAAATATACAGAAAAAGCTATGGACCTATTATGGTACAGGATGTCCACAGATAATACATTCGCTATATGATACAACTTGAACCAGTATTGGTACATGATGTCTATGACCACATATGGCTCACGCTGCACAAAAGGATAAAGTTAGTGCTCACCTCAATGGAGAAGCACGCAACCTCTCTCTTCGCTGTCATTCACGCAACTGTTGCGATACAAGTTTAAATGAGATGTCGCATGGCATTACAGTCATAACTCGTGATGCGGCGAACGTGTTAAGTCCCACCCCTCCCCGTTTTATTTTAATAGCTGTAGGGCAGTTAAGTGTTCGGTACATAGTGTCCGAATAATGCTGTCTGATTATTATTATTATTATTCTGTTAAACTAAGAATGATGAAAAATCGACATGGCACTGCGGGTAAATGATCTTAACAGCGTGTCGACGTGTTTCACACATGACAGAATCTTGTGCTGGTTGCCAGTCTTGTCGATTTTCGCAACAACCGTTCTGAAAAGAATGCTCGTTTCCATTTATTTTTGTCTTATGAAATCATCGTTACCGTTCATGGTGGTTTCGAACATGTTTCCTCTCGCATTCCGCAAAGTCAATCTTCCTCTCTAATTGGCGAATGCAAACGCACCTTTCCCGTTGTTAATCAATTAAATGCATTGGTGTGCAGCGTGCAGCCTCGAGTATTGAACTCCAGCGTCTCTTTCTGGTGTCGAAATACGCTAACCCTACCATGTTGGTCGCCCCATATATATGTTTTCCTTCAAAATGTTCATCGAAACGCATCGTGTTATCAACAAACTATTAACTAGCCGCATTTAACATGAAGCTACGCTGAGGACGTTGGCTGGGGTAGTGTAAGCCGAGTTTCATCAACCTAATGCTTTACTCACGAAAGTTCGTGAATAACCATCGTGGCTCCACTATTTGAAGACACCTCTTGTGGCTCTTTGTTCCAGCTTCGTTGCACTCCCGGCTTAGTTTTACCTTGTCATCATTATCGGGGATTGGTTTTTCAACTTGTCGCCGAGGTTCAAACACATTGCGCATCCAAACAATCCGCCCCAGCAAGCGTGGACTCTGGCTCGACTGCAAAAACTCACACAAGTCGAGCGGGGTCGCGTCCAAACTTTACCGATTTCCCCCGTTCGTTGTTGGTTCTCGGTCAGGGTGGAGAATATTCGCATTTGGTCGCGCAGTATTGTTTACCGAAGGAGTACGCTAATCTCGGGTATGTAAAGCTAACGTGTTTTTTTATAACTGCGCTAGCTCATTTCAACGATACAGTTTCATTGCATCTGTCGTGGAGACATTTTCGCCATTGCCTGCTACTCTTCACGTTTTATATTGTTATCTATGTTGTTTTTGTTTGCCCTACTTGGATCGTTGCCCGGCATAGATACCCGTCTCAAGTAGTTGTTTGCTTCTTTTCTATTTAATCGGCTTAATCCCAGACTTTATTATCCTTGCGGTTATATCACGACTGATTTCCTTTAGACTGATGTTGATTATGCCAGCTAGGCTATCGGTCATCACTCTTATCGATCGGGCAAACATTTAAGCCTACCACTGGATATATCTGTGGCATGTACCGCATGATAAACTGCCATACAATCATAAAAAAAGTAAAATCCCAAAAGATAAGGAAAGGTGGGACTCAAATAGCTACGGATTCTGTAGAAGAATAAACACAAACAAACTGAGATGAGGGGCTCATACTAGTATGCAATCAAGTTTCGTGAATGAGTAGATCGACATCAGCACGACAGGCTCCTTGCGGTTTGCATTGTCGTGCATCATAACAAACTTTATTCGCCACTCCACTTGACAACATGCAAGATTCAGTAAACACTCTAGGAATATGCCTACGGCCTATCCTGAAGCGTAACTAGCCACTGCGATATCTGATCGTCGGAAAATTAACCCGCTAGACGGGCTTCACCCTGTTTGCAAACCTAATGAGGAAGTCCTTTAGCTTCCCTTGCCCTGTGGTGATGTGGCCACCTCGAGGTCTTCGCCAATCAGGATGTGGCGTCGATAGCTGATTTGAATGCAATGCCCATTATAATGCTTATCTTTCTGCCAACCCGTCACGTCACTGAAATCTGGTTCAGGTTAACTACAGCTTATTCCTTGTTGTGTGACAAGCTACCTGCGTAAGTTCGTTCAATACGTTCCGGCACACCAGGATGAGAAGTGTAGAATTTTTTTATTTAGTTTCCTCCTACTTGTTATAAGGGCACCCTCCTAACGAATAAAACAAGCCGGGTTACCTGATTGACCAAAATTCGCAATGGATAGATATTACTGTTAGCTGAGCCATGTTGTACCTTGGCCACAAACCCCCATCTTAACTAAATTCAAATTGTCTAACTCGATCATGACAAACAACTTCCGTCGTTCCCACTATGCACTTTCCCACGATTATGGTGTACCCTAACATGTTCACTCTGTTGTTGCCATATCAATACAAATCATGCCCACTGTCAAACGCACTCACTGGGCTCTTGGACATTGAACTCTAGAGCAACGTTCCATTTCGGTATTGTTCTGTTGTCCTGCCTGTTGGGTTAAGAACAACGCATAGATTGAAAGAACGCAATGACTATCTCGGCTTCCTCTGCTTAGGTGTAACAACTGGGGCCTCGTTGAAATTGCGTTTTCTATTATATTCCACCTGTAATTCGCGTTCCGCTACGGTTATTGTCGATTCGATAGCTCAAAACCCATCCTTAATGGCGTTAAAAATAGTTTTATTCGACCTTGCGAGAATATGTTCACGCAGTTTATTCCAAATTTGTATCCAAGGGATTCCTTATATCTGATTGCAGCATCCTGTTGCCAATTTACGGGGAGCGGGGCCTTTGAATCGGCCGTGCTCAAAATTATTGTTTTCATGCGTTTTTATTTTTTCAGTCAACACGGAACCTTTTGTTTTTAAAACGTTTTAACATGTCGCGAACATGTAAACGAAGGACGTTTGATGCCCCGCACGCTTTAAATGCTGCGCAATATTTTTATTTTGAAGGATGGGGAATTTGCTGCGCCGGTCAGAAAAATGCGAAAGAAAACTTATACATGGGGGTTTAAAAATCGTGCAGCATGACTTTTCACCAACTTCCATCACAATCAAAAAGCCTAATGCCTGCAGACGAAACCGAAGCTGTTTTGGATTTGAATGTGACTGGCAATCTCAAATTTTCCCATCAAAGTTTGACGTCCCTCTTATTCGCATTGAAATTCTGTGTTTAAACTAATTTGATTAACTGAAAATTCGTTTTAACGAATAAAGTTTTCTTCTTCTTCTTTATCGAGGACGTTTAAGTTGTACAGCGATGTGTGTCTCGTCTCGCCAAGAGCATTCCAAAATTTAACCGCTCGGTAAATTGGAGGCCAGGTATACTATCATTATTTTGGAATTTTGTGACAATCGGAATGGATTAGTTGACAGGGATTTACAATAGTGCAGTACTGTTTTACAGCGCTAGATTGGTTTGCCCGCCTGTGGTGAGCTGCATGTGGAAACACGCTGAGGTTTCATTCACCTTTCGTATAGCTATCTAAGCCTGGGCAACCTGGCAATATCTCCGGCCGGTTGCAGCCTATTACTGTTCGGCACTTTTCCTTTTTTGGGTTTGCGATTTTTGTACAAATAGTTGCAGATGGACTTAACGAGTATCCTTCAAATGCCTTCGATAATACGAAACATCATCGTGACCTACAAAACTGTTTGGCTTTTGGTGAAATTTTTAATCAAACACACTGTGTGACCTTGAGGATAAATTACGAGTAACCGTTTCGCTTTCTGACGTGCTTACGACTGTTATGTATTTGTATTCAAGGGATTCCTTATATCTGATGGCAGCATCCTGTTGCCAATTTATTTGACCTCGTGCGTTAGGATGCGCAATTGTGCAGTACTTTGTGTTGTGCGGCTAATACCGTGCTAAATTGATTAGCCAGATATAGTGAGCTGCATGCTGAAACACGCTGGAGTCTCACTATCATTTCCTGTTCGTTTTTCTTCCTCATATCTGTCTAGGCCTTGGCAACCTGACAGTATCTTAGCCCGCGTGCAGTCTATGACTGTGCGGCACTTTGCTTGAATCAGGCTTGTGCTCTCATACCATACCGTTAGGATAGATTGCGAAACATGTTGATACTAGCTCGTTTTTATTAAAACTTTCTTGAAACATACATGTTAACCGAAATGTAGCTTCTGTCGTTATCTGTCCTCCTCATTTCCACGACAAATCCCCTTTCCTTTCGAAACAGCTTGTCGAATTATCAGGACAACGATGGCACGATTGATGCGGATTCTCCACGTGCTAGTGTGACGGGCGCGAGTTTGACTTTGCGTGATTGTCCCCATGTGGTGGGATTCGCGCTGTCGACCAAGATGCTCACACGATGTCGTTTGTTGTCTGCAGATCCGAAAGCCGAGGCTCCCGTGTGTCTGGTCAGTTCTTGTGGATAAATCCGTTTGTGTCGTGTATCCTTTACGTTGCTGTACCTATGTCTGACAGTTTTAATCACTGATCAGAACCTTTTGGCGATAGTTGTGCTGAACATTTTGCTAGAGTTCCGACATGGTTTACTAGTGTTCACAATCGGGGATTCTCGTTAACATCAAACCATTTTTATTCCGAAAATTGTTTGAATATCTCGAGTATTCATATAGCATATCTTCGTGGGGAGTACAACTTCAATTCGAGGTCGTCATAGAGTCGTTTGTCTCCTCGTCAACTGAAAACAATTTCCCATTAACAAAAGTTGGTCACCGTTTATCTTCCACGTAAACTGATATTGCTGCCCGTGTAGCCTGCATATTGTCGAGATTAATGTTATAAACATCGCTGAAGATTGCTATATAGAGCCTGGCAAAAAGCTATCTAGCATCAAATCCTTATATGTAACTAATGTACAACAGAGAAACTTCTCAGGTATCTAGGACTCACCACCTATTCTGGACTCCTCATCTTAATAAAGTACGCTGGCTTTCATTTTACGCGTTTCGTCTGATCTCTAACTTCGGCCTCTCTTGTATCTTGACTCACCTGCTATACTGCTCTCATGCAGGTTTTCCTGCACTCCTCTCAAAATACTGTGTTAATGAGTGGTTGTATCAAAATTATTTCTGTCGCAATTCCAATTAACTACGAAATTATAATCAGTTTTGTATTGTGATCGAAATATGTTATATTGTCCTCTCTAACATCTCTATATCAGCGGATGTGCAATCGTGCAGTATTTTTATGCTGTGGCTAACCGTAGTGAGCTGCATGCTGAAACACGCTGGAGTCTCACTGCCATTTCTATTTCCCCCTCATATCTGTCTAGGCCTGGGCAACCTGACAGTATCTTAGCCAACGTGCAATCTCTGACTGTGCGGCTTGTGCTTTCATACCATACCATACCATAGCTCCATGCTGAAACACGCTGGAGTCTCAGTACCATTTCTATTTTCTTTCTACTTTGTCATATCTGTCTAGGCCTGGGCAACCTGACAGTATCTTAGCTCACGTGCAGTCTCTGACTGTGCGGCACTTTGTCTGCATCAGGCTTGTGCCTTCACATCACATCACACATATCAGCGTTCCTTCCTCCCTTTGCCTCAAAATATCTCTATCAAAACGGATGTCATCATTGAACATCTAAGAAAACATTTATCTCGTTGATATTTTGTAATTGAACACCGTGTCGTTTTGTAAAGCTTAAATTACGAATATCTCCGAATTAAGCTTTTAACATCATCTATTAGTTTGGAATCACGCTACCACAAACATTTGGTTCAACCGCTCCCTTCTTCGTTCTCTAGTATGCCGTTACTACTTGAAACAATGATTGTTTTGTTAATCACACTAGCACATATTATTATTATTATATTTGCACAATCTGATACAGATATAGTGCCGTTCAACATAAACAATGAGATGTACAAAGCGAGAAGGGGGTACAAAGCGTTGTCATCGGCATCGTTGAACGTAGGCATGATACTACCCGGTTGCCTACACCGAAGTAGGGGAGATTTCGTTTAGGGGGTCCCACCCCCACACTAGCACATCCAATCTTCGGATGACTGATCCACACAGTGGATCCAAGTCAAGTGATCAAGACAATGGAAATGACCAGTTTTGAAGTGTTCATCTCCTCTCTACTGCACGGATGTGCAATCGTACAGTAGTTCTTTTCTGTGCGGCTAATACCGTGCTATATTGATTGGCCACCGGTAGTGATCTGCATGCTGAAACACGCTGGAGTCTCACTACCATTTCTATTTTCTTTCTCATATCTCTCTAGGTCTGGGCAACCTGACAGTATCTTAGCCCACGTGCAGTCTCTGACTGTACGGCACTTTGCCTGGATCAGACTTGTGCTTTCATATCATATATCTCTACTTATACACCACAACCGGTTTCTGGCTGCTTGCCGTCATCAGGTGGAAACAGTAAGATTAAGTTCAGTGAGCCTTTAAACAGTGGATAAGTGGTAAACAAAGTTATCCTTGAATGCCACGGCCAACCTTTGTACTGTATTGTGGTGGTAAGTGCAGGGGATGTGAGCTCGCTTTTCTTACTAGTTTTGTTTGTGCCGACCACTGTTCAGGTTTATGGGAACAATGAATATCCGGTGCACAATTTCAACACTCTTGACATTGTTTCTGTGATCCTGTGCTTTGACCACCGGTAGTGAGCTGCATGTCGAAACACACTGGAGTCTCACTACCATTTCCTGTTCTTTTGTCATATTTGTCTAGGCCTGGGCAACATGACAGTAACTTTGCCCACGTGCAGTCTCTGACTGTGCGGCACTTTGCCTGGATTAGGCTTGTGCTTTCATACATATATATACCTGTGCTTTGGAACAAATGTATTGCAACGTTCTTTACGTTCCAACCCTCTTGTTTCTTTTCCTACTTGTAATTTGTTGCCAACAAACAACGAATGACTTGTGATTTATGAAAGTGGATGCTGTATCGCGCGTTTTTCGCTAATAACAAATCTCCCCCATTTGTGGTTTCACATGCACAACACGCTCTATTTCTTGGTCGTTTTTATAGAGGTCTCCTATGGATCTTTCTCCGTGTCATATTCTGCTTAGTTGGTGCACCAAGGAAGCGCAAAATCCTCAAGATCTCTACAATTCCCCATTCAAATATTTGCCTACTGCTTCGACCAGGCGCGGTTGTCCGGGTTCCTCGAAATCAGGTACTGATCAAACACTGATCAATATTTCACCGCACGAATACACTGGCAGTCCGGGTGTTCTCGTTACAAATACCAGCTCGGGGAGCGTCTCTCTTGAATCCTACGTGGAATGCAAAGATGCACTCCGGTTAGCATATCATTTGGCAAAGAAGTTATGGTCTGCTGGCCTTCAATGTGAGATGTCATCCTCCCCCGACATGGTAAGTTCTTAGACCTCATTCACACACACTCTTTGTTGAACTTTCTTTGTACCGCGGTGTTCTTCACCTTCCGTGTAGGATGTTATTCGCGAAGCAGAGAATCGTTCGGTAGATTTCGCGATACGGGTTAATTTACTCACGCTTGCAAACACACCGGATGTCGTTGCGTCCAACTCACGTCATCCATCAGCGGTCACTTATCAACTCTGGTCAAAGCACGAAGCATTGCTCACTGCTGGTCAGTGTGTTATGGTGGCTGAACCCCGTCGACCGGACCCCGACTCAGTTATTTCGTACATATTTTCGCGGCGGAATCTACATAATCGATTCTCAAGCACGGGGGATCAAAGCCTGTGCCCCGTTGTGCCTTCAGAAATGGTCCACCATATGCTCCCGGAAGTTTCTACACTTGACGTCGACTCGATCAACGCTGTGGGTAATAAATTGCTTTCCCCCCTAGAAGCTAAAGAGGATTTATTGTTCCCTGAAACATCGCAACCCAGTAGTAGAGCTTCCTCTGTTAGGTAAGTTCCATTTATCCGCTGGTATTCATAGTGTCTAATCATCCATTACTTATTTGTCATTGATTTCTATCGTGCGTGGGAATTAGGGAGACATCTTTGGGGCGATTCAACAAATCGTCACTTTCGCTGTTCATGATTTGAAGCTAATTCGTTGCGAAGCATACAATGTAAGATAATGCTGTATCGGCATATTGTATAGTATGAAAGCACGAGTCTGATCCAGGTAAAGTGCCGTACAATCATTGACTTCACGTGGGCTAAGATACTGTCAGGTTGCCCAGACCTAGAGAGACATGAAAATCTTAGCCTACATGCAGGCGCTTTGCCTGGATCAGGCCTATGCTTTCGTACATGCAAATAGAAATGACGCTGAGACTCCAGCGTGTTTCCGCATGCAGCTCACTGCACAGCACGGATGTACTGCACCCCCGTCAACACGGTTAGTTGACGTGATTAATGTTACATCCGGTGTGCTCGAAGCCTATTTTTAAACAACGTAATAAACGTCAGCACAATGAGACCTCGACTGACCTGACATAATGACCTCACCCACTTGTCGGGGTGCTGTTCTCTCGTAGTTTTTTCCGACTATTTGCCGACGGTATGATGGTATGAAAGCACAAGCCTGATCCAGGCCATGTCGTACAGTCAGAGACTACATGCGGGCTACGATACTGTCAGGTTGCCCAAGTCTAGACTATTTGCCGAAGCTATCCTGCACCTGGTAGGTCGGGGAAATTTTCCAAAAGGTGTAACCCCAGAGAGGGATTCGTACGTGGACCGTCCAACTGAAAATCAAACGTCCTGCCCGCGTGCTTCAGCCGTCTATTGACTAAGACAAACTTTCGATGCATGTGATCTGAGTGATAAACTACGTTGTTGTTGATTATCGCATGTTGGAGTAATGGGTTTCCTTGGGGCGGATTGGTATTGTCAAGCGGAAATAAACTCATCCTTTGCTACCTATAGCTGTCGAATTTCAAGTTCAATATCTGGTCATTCATAAAGTTGCCAAGTGTCTATATTTCTCTGACATCATCTGCTTCGCTCCCACATTCGTGTTCCCGGTAACGTGTGCTATCGTTTCATTTTTTCAGGCGACGTACCAAAAAAGGAAAGTAACGCTTTTTACCTTATTTTCTTTTTCCTTCTATTTGATATACCAGTTTTACTACAGAAGCGTCAGATCTGCTCAAATACATTTGAATTATAATGACTTTACTTCTCCATCTTGACGTTGCTAATCGACATTCATATGTCGCGTCTCCTTGCTTGGGCGTCATGCAATCATAGCACGATTTCATGGGCATAAACTTATCGGTGAAGCCTGTGAGGGAAATCCTTGATGACTGGGCTGAGGCGCCTTAGCAAGCATGTCATGATCAATTTCTCCTTATCGCTGTTTGATAAACATACAAGGTTATTCAAACAACCGCAAGAGGTTTATATTAAGACTGCCACGATTTGGTTGATCGAAACACATTGTTTAGTTGTTGTTGTTGGCCTCCTTCGGTCGATGTCTACCATGGATGTATATCACAATCACATGAATTTTTATGTTCTACAGCTTTTTGAACAATCTCTCCCGCAGCGCTTGCAACGATAGTCAGAACTCGGTTGTAGGACGTCAGTTGCACGCCGGCGGCATGATCTACGTTCAGCAGCCGGAGCTGTATCTGCTCCTCCCCAGCTTGCAGACGACGCTTTACACCATGCTTCCAATGTGAGCGGTTCAGAGTCGACTTCCTAATTGCAACTCATCATAGAATATATCTTTCGGAATACTACCATTTTTCATTGCATAGACATGACCAAGCCACCGCAGGCGGCGCTGTCGTAATAGGGTGAACATGCTCTGTAGTCCAGCTTTTGAAAGTACTTCAGCATTAGTCACTCTGTCCATCCACGATATGTTCGAGATACGACGGATGCTTAAATATGTCTCGCAAAATTACTTGAGCCTATTTAGGGCACTATTTTTATTCTTCTCGTTGAGTTAAGGTGTGCAATAGCCAGTCAGCCAACTTCCATACGGTCAGTGGTGTCCGACAAGGGTTTCCAAACACTCCATTTCATTTCAATTTTCTAATTGACTCGCCTATGAGAAAGAACCCTGTGGACTAGACTGGGGCGTCTCATTAGTGTTCAGTTCCTCATCACATTGCCCGACAAACATACAAGGTTACTGAAACAATCGCAAGTCTTAGAGTAAGACTACCACAAATCGGGTGATGGAAACGCATTGTTTACTACCTGTTTTCACAAATGTGTCCCGCAAAAGTATGCAAACATATTTCTGACACTTTCTTCGATTGGTTCTCGGTGCGACGTTAGCCAATCAGCCAACTTTCCTATGGTAAGTGGTGTCTGACGAGGGTGTCCGATTTCTCTATTATTGCTCAACGTTGTACTGACGTTCTAGTGGAAGCATATAATGTAAATAGAGTGGCAGGCGGTGATAAAAATCTGTTCGATGTAGACTATGATGATGACGAAATTCTTCTCAGTTTGGCCCAGGCAAGTGTCGCACAGCCATAGACCGCATGTGGGCTGTTCGGTCTATTTTGGATCGACTATGTATTATCATGGCATTCTTTGGAATGCGGAATATCACAATCTCATTATAAATACGCTTCATAATCTTTTTTTCTGGATCACCATTAACGTTATAAAGGACAATAAACTTCGCCCAATGATGGAGTATGCGATAATGGTTTAGGTTCATTGGCTGCGAAACGGTATTGCCCCCTTTGATAAAATCTATAACAGAGAGACGAAGTTATTGATGGGTCTCCGTAATGTCATGTACAAAGGTTGCGGCGTCTGGGTCTATGTGACTTTACTCCTAGGAGGATACGGCGTGATATTCTTCTTACCTATAGAACTGTGTCAACCGGAAGACACTTCTTTCAAGAGTGTGGTAAGACACGGACATACCCCAAATTTACGCTTGATTGCCGGCACCGTTTTGGTTGTGTGCTATATGTTTACGAAATTTCTTAACATGTGTGGGACCCTAAGTACACGGCGACCTTTAAGGTGGTGAGCCACCATCCAGCGATATATTTACAAAATTGGAGGCGATCGATTGGAATATTTTTGTGACCGATCCATAATGCAAATAAATTTGAATGCAATCGGTTAGAGCAGTTTTGGGTAACCTTTCACTTCTGACACAGAAGCTTCGTCAGACCAAGGGTGATAGTCAGGACAGGGAACGTGATTAGGTAGTAGTAGCATGGAGGCGATCAGTTGACGAGTTACATGAATGCGCGTACGTTGACTTGACACCCTAGTCACTGACCTTTTTACTCAACTACACGCTACTGAGTACGAGAGCTTGGCACTTTGCTCAAATTGATGGCTCTGTGTATGTTGTATCAAATCGTCATTTAGTTTTAGAATACTCTGTCGATATTTCTGATATTGCAGACAGATTCAATTTTTTATATATAATTTTCAAATGTTTCACAAATCACAAAATAATTCATGAACGAAGCCGGTTCAATCGGTGAAATGCGCAATTGCGTACAAAATGTTCAAATCAAAAAAAATGAATTTATGATGCATGCGGTTGTGGATAGAAATCACGGGGTTGAAACTGCTGGTTTCCTGACTGACTTATGGCAGTAATGGTCGGTCGCGTGAATGCTTCGCTGGTCGACGAATGAAACGCTCCATCGCATGTACAGGCGCCTCGCTCACCATGGACAGCACGAAACTCCCAAGATAACTTATGCATAAAACGGAGAAAAATTGGTAGACCTGAAAATGGATTGAATGGTTGGGAATTGCGTAGTTGTGTATGATTTTAGTGGATGCGCTAAACACAAAGGCTGTTGACACGCTCATTTGGGTTGAAGAAATTTAAACGGAACATGGATCTCTCAATCACATGTGCCCCAAAAATTCGTACACAGAAATCTGTATTTGCATGCATTTCCACCGCGCTGTTTGCACTCATCAGGTAGGGATATCTGGATCCGCATGCTTTGAGACAATAAAAAAATTGTAAACCAAGTAAGAACTTTGGCGATGTAGTGAAAAACGTTCGTGACCGATCGGGGATTCATATTCATGGAAAAAGAAAGTTTGTAATTAATCGGTGAGAGCGGTTTATTGGTCACGTTTCGCTTCTGATTCAGGGGCTTCGTCAGACCAAAGGTGGAAGTATGAACAGAGACCGAGTACGAACTTGTATGCCATTGTTGCATTGGGCTGGCACGGCCAGTCTGTTTAGTCACATGTACATTATATGAACACCGTTTGCACGATTGATTTAGAGTGATAATTTCACGGCTCTCACTAATTCACCCTACCTCATGTCTGTTGAATTCAAGGAAGTGAAATGGAAAATTGTGAAGAAGGAGGATGAAGCTTGATTCGAAATTTCAGCTTCTGTAAGCTCGGCATTATGTCTGCATGAACGCATACTGCTTTTCAAAGCTATGGTGTGGCGCCACTGTTAAACGGAATTTGCTGAGTCGATCGATCCACATGATCTAAGTCATCGGCCACATCTAGAAAATTGATGATTTGTCCGAAATTCCATATATTGATATGCAAGTAGCGCTTGTATGCTGTTAGATAAGGCTGGTACAACCAACCTGTTCAAAGCATGTGTCCAAACACAATGGGGTTAAACTCATAACCATGAACCAAAATATTCATTTGCATGCTTTTCCGACACAAACACCCCACGACCGGTTTCGTGCTGTTTGCACTCTTCAGGTAGAGACATCAGGATCCGCATGCGCTTGATGAGGAATGAAACAAGTAGCGCTTGTATGCCACTGTTAGATAAGGCTGGTACAACCAACCTGTTCAAAGCATGTGTCCAAACACATGTTTAATGGGGTTAAACTCATAACCATGAACCAAAATATTCATTTGCATGCTTTTCCGACACAAACACCCCACGACCGGTTTCGTGCTGTTTGCACTCTTCAGGTAGAGACAGTAAGATCAGGATCCGCATGCGCTTGAAACAGTTGAGGAATGGTAAACAAGGAACGCTTGTATGCCACCGTTGGATTTTTAGATTGGTTTTCAGATTACTCATGAGTACTAAACGTTCATTATTACACGTCGGTCGCACGGTACCGCTTATGCATAAACCAAGATCCGATGTGAGGATAGGGATCCGATCCATTCGCAGTTATATCGAAAAAAGGGAATTAGCATCAAAACGCTTTCCAAATTCATCTTGAACTTACCCACAAGAACGTGTCCACACTAAACGTGGTTTTACTTCCATACACCATGTGGTAAATGACAATAAGATGAAACATATAGGCTCCATAAGTTAAACGAGCAGGAATCCGGAAAGCTGACCACGATAACACCATTCTTATCGGTTCTAAAATGAAAAAAAATTATGGATAACCAAGCATTTATTACTGCGAAAATGTGATAAACGTTGCTTTAAGGAACTACTAGTGCCTCGCTCTGGACATTGCCTCTACAATTTAGGAACAATTTGCTCTTGATCGCTCAATTTAAAGGCACTGTGTAAAACGTCATGTCTAAGCTAGAGAAAAAGTAGATACTGCTTTTCGCTTTTGATTGTAGATCTCGCAACTGATATCGAGTATTGCTTATCGCTGTGAGCGCCTCGCGAGAGATTGTTCCTCCCGAATGCCACATTGTATATTCCTCTGAAACGCTGTGGAGCATGAAACCGTCACGCGCTTTTACTGTCTATCCATAATCAACATTGATCGAAGAAGGCCAACAGTGCCTTTGTTCACGCACTGTAGCTACACCAACGCCATCTCAGCGTAGTTTGCATTCCAACAAGATCCAGAATCAACCCATTTTATTTTCAAATTGTTTTAGTGATTGAGGCTTCACTAATGATCTTTTCTTATCGCTTTCATTTACAGTGTGTATGAAGAAAGAATGAGCTGTCTATATCCTTTTAGGATTTTATGGAGCATAAAATAACATTTGGGGTTGAATCAATAATTCTGTACTATTCATGTTTTCAGCCTTTTGTCTGGATCATGGGTATTATCAGGCCTTTGATTATAACAGTCCATGAGGCGCTCAAAGACGTGGATGCTATATCATCAACAGCCAGAAACCGTTAGTGGCATGTAAGGGATGGGATGTGAGCACCACAATACATTGGTGATATTCTTTCTTATTTAATCATATTTAGTTTGCAACTTCGCATCTAAGTTAGACTATATTTCATTAAGAGTTTAAATATGAGCTCTCTACGCCAAAAACACCCAACTTATGATCTGTCGATGAAATTGCTACTTCAATCGTTGTTATTTCATTAGTAACCTCTTATCACTTTGATAGAATCGGGTGTAAATAGTTCATTAGAACATGTATGCCCATACATCTATCTGGGTTTCATCACACTTGCTTCTAATCTTGAAAGATTACCCCAGTCTTGTTGCCGTTCATATCCAGTATTTGCTCGCTTAATGATCACACACCTTGCCTCCGCTTGAAACAGTAGGGGGTGCTTGAGTTGCGAGGATAATTTAGTGAGCGGATGTCCCCAATCATCTATACGAAACAGTTAGCATCTGCTATATTTTTCTCGTCAGTTAAACCTTTTCGGTTGTACAATCCCTATTTAACAATGGATTCAAATTATATCTTTTTTCCGATGTCTAAGACTCACTGTTTCCACATAATGTCAACATACAATCAGAAAGCGGTTGCGCAGTGTAAGTGCTGGAGATATGAGCAACACCATAGATTTGTTTGAAATGGATCTCAAAAATCATTAGCAGAATCCAAAATTAACACGTCAACTAAATAAAGTTATATGATATATGATATCCGAAGCGTCAGCCAACTAACCTGCCCATCTGGTAGCACATAGGTACACTGTGATCGCCAGACCGATGGCAAACGTTGGGCGCTGCAGCCCAAGATACGTAGCTTCAGTGACCTTATCAAGTGGAGGAAGCTCTCCACTGGTCACCCCGTAGGATCCATAGACCACCAGCAAGCACAAAGTCGATGCGATTCCGATTCCAACGAGCGGAACCAAGATCAGATTGCGAAGATTTCGTTTCTGTAAAATTGGTGATGTGCTTTATGAACTTGTAAATGTACGTTGTGCGGAAACGAACGCCGCTTAATGTCACATTATGCGTAATTACACTAAGGTTGTATCGTAGTTAGTTCATACTTCGCGTAAAATGTTGCAATCAAATAAAGCGAAGGGAAACATTTTCTGGGTCGTTCTGTTTACTGCAATCAGAGCAATCGACCTAGTGATTTGGAAAAGACTTATTACATACTTATTTCCTCTTTTGGTCCCGTCTGGGACATCGGCCGCCAACCAGGTCTCTCTAAGCATCAGATTCTGGGCAAGTTTCTCCAGCTGTCCTCACGTCTTGTGCATCTGCTAGGCGTCGGCATCCAGGCCTCGGCGCCAAGTATTTCTAGGTCGCCCTCTCTCCCCTTGGGGGTAATGCTTGATGCAGGTTTGCGGAGGGTGTGGCCAATCTATAGCCAGCATCTCTGTGGGATGACTTTGTCGTAAGGCTTCTGCTTCGTTCGTTGCCACAATTATTCATAGCTGATCTTGTCGGACCAGCGGATCTTTAGGATCTTCCGAAAGAATGTAATGATGAATGGATATTATTCATGATGGTAACTGTGGTTCTCCAGGTATATGCTCCGTAGATTAGTATTAGCTTTACTAAGGTGTTGAAGAGCCTGATATTGGTGGTCCATACGCCTTCCACCCAATGAACGCTCTCTGTGCCGACTTGGAAAGCATCAGGGCCACTCCCTGGATGTGTGCGGCATCTTCCTGCTCGTGGTCCGAGTAGAGCAATAATTCACCCAAAGTCAGTCGCATCTGCCCTGAACCAAACCATCTTGATTCGCTGATTCCTCAGATGGTGAGGTTATACTTCCTCATATCTGCGGCTTCTTAAATTGTCCTTCTAGTATCATACAGGTTTCGGACGTTCCATGTGGCGATGGTAGTGGTGGTCCTGGTGGAGACGATAGTCGTCGGCCTGACGGCTTCCAGATGACTCTGGCTTCACCGTCCGACGTCATCCACTTTCCATCTCAGGTCCGTGTTGTCTGTTAGTATTCTTGTTGGCGTTTCAGCGCTAGAAGGTGTGGTAGCTAGCCTTACGCTCAACCCTCCTCCTTTTGCAGACGGGTTTGGGACCGTCCTCGGCGGAGTTGATTTGGATGAGAACGATCACCGAAACATCATGAGATGTAAACGGTGGTTCCATTATTGAGAACTACGATGTGATCATCTTAAATATGGGGAACTTTATGGGTGGGTTTATCTCAAATCTGCTGTTTCAAGGCTCAAAGTTGCTGCTCTTCTGGCCTGTATCTAATTGGGGAAAACAATGAAGCCGCTGTCGCATTAGGGCGTACAAACTATGTCAGCAAGCTTTTGAGAGCACTTCTGCATTTCGATACTCTAACCATCTAAGGATACAAATGATTTTCAAGTGAACAGAATTTCTCTGCAGTTTGTGTTTTGCTTGGGTGGTCATCATCATCATCAAAGACAGCATTACACCGGTAGCACGTACCGAATGCTTAACTGCCACACAACCATGAAAAAGTAAAATACTAAAAGATAGGGAAGGGTGAGACTTAAATAGCTACGGATTCGATAGAAGAGAAAGCACAATTAAACTGGGATGATGTGCCTCGAATGGAACATGCATTCAAACAAGTTTCTTGAACGAGTAGAGCGACATCAGCATGGTGGCTTCCTTGCGGCTTTCACTGTCATGCATCATTACAAGCTTTTCTCGTCACTCCGCTTGACAACATACAAGGTTAATCAAACACTTCAAGAAGATGCTTAGTACAAGACTACTGCTGAACACGGTTTCGAGACATATCCGGAAGTGTAACTAATCACTGCGATATCTGATCGCGGGGACATCAGACTGGAAGACACGCTGCGCTGACTTTGGAAAGGTTACTAGTAAGGGTTTTTAACTGCCTATGCTACGTGACGATTTGGCCATCAGAAGATTTACGCCAATCGGGATGTGGCGTCGCATAAAGAATCCGTTTCGGAAGTCGGTGGTCCGGCTTCCGTAAAACATAATCCAACAAGCGTAACCTAAGCTGGTTGGGTCCGGGTTTCACTGTCCTAAGGTAACATCAGCTAGTGGTTGTCCTAGACATATACTCTAACTATATTTTACTGCTCCAAGAGTCTAACAAGACAAACGAAGAGCAGCTTTGAATGAAGCTGACACGGATGATGGGGTACGCCGTGGTCTGCTAAGTGAGCATCATTTCATGGATTGCTAAATAACCACCTCGATATTTACTCTTACACAATTCACATTAAATAGCTGATCGTCACACCATGTTATTAAGTAAAACCCTTTATAAAGATCTGATTCTTTAGAAGCATGGGAAGAATACGAACAAGAATAAAGGTTCGTAACCTTCTAGTTTGCCGCATCTTTAAATTTAAAACCTATTTGAAGCGCAATTGTGTAATCCGTGTAAGAATGAAGAAAAGTAAGACATTTTGGAGGACAGCCAATGAGTTCGAGCGGTAAATTTGCACATTTGTTAGACTTCAGTAGAAACATTTTTTTCGCAGCTTTGGTCTATGCAGCCATCTGCGATTTGCTAAATTTTGTAAGAAACAAGAGCAAAATTGTTTTTCTTTGTTCTTTGAAGCAGCCGGGCAGCATATTCCTTTTTCTTGATGTCCAGGATCTTCAATATTCCTTTTACATTGCATTTCTGAGTTGAAACTTTATTTTGTAAATTGCATTCAGGCAAGCTAATCTATTTTGCACATATGATAACAAAATATTCAAGGTTAAATCACAAAAATGATCGAAATCAAGTTATTACCTTTATTCGTGAAATAAAACCACCAATTACTAGTTGCGAATAACCGTAGGAAACGGGTCTTTCATTTTTTTCAAAGCGCTTATATGTAATGCTTGTATGGAATAATATATCCAGGGGTTGGGAAACAATATTAAGTATTTTGTATGCGAGGATGAGATCACCTCGCATTATCCGTTGTACAAGTCTCCTCAGCTCCAGTCGTCTGAGTCGCTCGGCGAAGACGTATTTTCGAGCCCATTAACAAAATAAGAGGCTCTCTGATATATGCTATCTAGAATTAAAATTTCAAGTATAACTTTGTTAAGCACTTGTCCACAGTTTCAAGGCTCACTGAATCTAATCTTTACTGTCTTCACCTGATGAAGGCAAAGAGTCAGAAACCGGTAGTGATGTGTAACTGTGGGGGATATGAGAAACACATAACTTTAGTCATCCATAAACGCCTTGTTTGCTTGACCAAGAATCACTTTGTGATTCTCTATTTGAACATCGTGCTTCGTTATACGAACTCTATGTAATAGTGACATTCAAGTATAACTGTGTTTACCACTTGTCCACTGTTTCAAGGCTCACTGAACCTGAGCGTACTGTCTCCACCTGACGACGGCAAACAGCCAGAAACCGGTAGTGGTGTGTAAGGGATGAGGACGTGAGCACCACAATACATTGGTCTTGTATGTTGCGTTATATTTATAACTTGAATTCTAAATCAATAATCTCCTAGCTTCTTATTGGTTGTTTGTCACGTGCACTCACAAGGGATTCATTTAAACTTACCAATGGTATTGTCGGATGTCTCAGCAATAGCCACCCAAGTATCATGCCGATCGCATACGCACCCCATCTGGTGTACGGTAGGACATACAAGTCAGAAAACCAGCGTCTAAAACACAACAAAATTACCATTAAACGCAGTTGCAACGGCAGAGATTATTGTGCATGTGATATGTAGACGATGCTATTTTTACCACTTGCACTTCGTTAGTCTGTGACTGTTTAGTTTAGTTGTGATAGAATTAGTCTGATATTGCACTGGACTTGAATTCTTAAACAGGATTGATCTAAACCGAAACGGATTTGAATAGGGCTCAACTGAGCAGAGAGCAAGCAGCATTGGCATCGTAAAATTGCCTGTGTATAAATAATATGAAAAACAAGGCAAATGTCAGTTGTGTTAAGACAGGTTTCAACACATATTTTGCTTTCATTAAAACGCAATTAGAGCATAGGATATCCGTTTCAGTATTCACACACCGAGCTCTACAATACACACATAAGAAAAGTGAAAATTGAACAGTTAATTTGATCCATATGACTTGGAACGTGTTAGCTCAGAGTTAGGAAGAGATACCTAAATTACGTTTGCCCTCTTATGTTAGGATAATGGTATGTGATCAACGCCTCACGTAAAATTCTAACTGGAGAGTTGAAAGAAAGCTTGTGCATCTCGGGAATCCTTGAACCGTGTGAGAATGACAATCACAACGAGATACACTCAATCGTATTCATGAGTTACATGATACATTTTCAACTTTCTCAATTCGGCTCTCTCCTTTTTTCCGTTCTATTCCTTATGGTACCGTTATTCCAGAGTTTGACCTTCTATGCCCATTGTTTCCTTGGTCAATTAACCAAAACATACGAAAATACGCTTAATTTCACGCCCGCTAAATGCTTCTTTATTCAACGTAGCGTGGTCAGACATGATCTACGAGTTACTTTTGACTGGTTCTAATAAAATTCCCTCCTGATTGGTCGAGAGCGGCTTCTGATCTCCGTCATTCATAACCAGCGTCAGTTCTTTCAGGTAAAATGGAACATAGAACAGTGCACAAATGTAATGAATATTTGAAACTGGACACTAGGATGGCTGTTTTTAATACGAATGTATTTAGTATTCATCTCAATGGTGGGGGTTGGTTTGCTAATTCTATTCTATATGATGGCAATATGTGGCTGTTGTCGTGTATGTTTCCGTTAAGTGAACTATCGGTTCACTCATTTTCACCGGGGGTTTTGAATTGTGAAACTGTATGCCGTTAGGCATTGTGTTTTTCATAAGGGGAAAATTTAATAAGTTTGAAGTAAGGGCGGCGTCATAAAGACACCGCATTGTGGATGCTGATTGTACCGAGTTTATCGAGCACAAAAACGTGATATCCGTGACCTACGCTCCCAGTATGAACTTCCGTGGCTGTCTATCCGATGCGTACACACAAGAAAGCTGGATTCCATGAGCACAACTGGAAGAGTTATCTAAATGTGGATCATTATTGAGATGTACGAAGACCGAATGAAAAATACTATCGGCTTATTTTCATGAGAATTGCTAATGGACCATTCTTTACATATATTGGTTCATATATTGTAGTCAAACTTCCGTTAAACACAGATTGATCAAAGGATTGGAAGAGCAGCCGTTACTTTGTCTCATTTGAACTCTATCTGACCGCGAAAACAAAAATCATGGTATGCAGAATGTGTGTACTGAGTGCGAGAAGCGAATGGAAACTAAATGCTTTTGATTTAAGGAACATCCATCGCATTTTCCATCATTATGCAAAGCTAATCCAGTTGATGTTCTTTGTTCAATCAATCGAACAGAATGAACTCTTGGTAAACAATGTAACACGTTAATAATATATATATCATTCAACAGAAGAAAACAGTGTCCGAATGTGAAGTAGACCAATACGAACAACAATACTTAGCCTAATAAACGGAAGTAACTTGGGACCAGAGTGGAACGGGACATTTGAATTATTCTACTAGAAACCTTGTGAATAAATTTACAACTAATATCGAACACTTCGAATTAAACAAAATCACTCACACGTCGACAGTGATAATACCATATCCCTTTTGGTAGCTGATTATTCCGTAAGTTGCTGCAGATGAGACCACCAGAGAACTGGCGAACGCTAAGCCGACGTAGTCGTTCCTGTAATGGATCGTTTTACTGGTGATGCATATGTTTCGTAATGCGAAATTTCGTTTTAAAATTATACGGATGCAATCAACTTAAAGCAAAACCGCTGTTCTGATGTGGGGTTCAAATTTACATGAGTTTAACCCTGTGGTGCCTGATAAATCTGCGGAATATCCATCGTTAACTATTGATGAAAAGTTGACCACTTTGTTATAGGATAAACATTCAATTATTTTGTGTTCTCGAAATACTTCAGTAAGAAGTTTCCCCGGATATAATCGCTCGCACCTCAACGGATTTGGAGATAATTCAATAGGACAAATGTATTTAACTGTTCTAAGACTCAAAGAACCCAAAGTTATCGTCTCCATCTGATGACGACAAACATCCGGAAACCGGTTGTGGAGTGTAATTGCTCGAATGAGTGAGCAACCCTGTGCATGTTTGATTTCCTTTTACGAAATAATGATGTTCCTGAGCTCAGAACATATTATTGATTATGCGTGTCCCGACTAAACTATATCAAATAGGGTTGCTTGATTGCTTACGTTAACAAGTTGCCGTTACAGATTTTTGTATTTACCAAAAATCGGAGGATATCTTCGGGTTCGGTATATGAGGCAGTACGGGTGACGTGGTTTCATCGAAAAAACGTGTGTTAGGTAACCACCATCACCTCAACTTTACAATAACCGTCAAAATATATACGTATAAATAATATGCATCAATTGTCTTGATGTAAGTAAGGTAGATAAATGATTTGTCAATAGGTGGGGTTTATATCATGGTTAGCTAAAGTATGATCGTCACATTCGATTTCAATAAATGCTAAAGTAATGAAACTGATGAACAGCACAGGATCGTGCTGACCACCTCACTCAGGGCCGCTGCCATTGATAAAGCGAACGAAAGAATCCATGCTAGATGTGTTTTGTGGCTCTTACACGTCGGTATTATATGTGTGAGCAACAGAACACATTGGTGATTGATTAGTGTTCATCGCTGTTGGGTTTGCGTTTTCTTTGTCGCAAAATATATTCTCAGCCAAGTCGATCCCCAAAATCACTTTGTTGTTGTGCCAACATAGAAAAGGCTAAAAGCCAACTGACTCTTGGAATAACGATGTATGTTCACGCGAATCGTGTGAAAGTAAGCACTAATCTTATAGCATATAGATCGATATTTCCAGATCGATAATGATTGCAAGAATTCTTCAAAACCCCAGGCCAATTAAAGTCGGTGTTTTCAATCGTTAAGTGTGGTGTCCAAGTTCCAGCCAATCAACAATTCCGGCTGATTTATTGGTTAGGAGCGGTGTCTCAAAAACAACGCATGACCGTAAATCACTGGGTGAAACTGTAGTCGAACATTGTGCATTGATTGTATGAACGATACTTAACACTTATTACAAATTCAAATATAGAATACCAGCGATAATTTATTTGGCCTTGTTAAAATATAACTAGATGCACTGGTGTATGGCCCTGTATTTCAGATAATATGGTCACCTAGTTCGATTAAGCTCCAGTTCATACGCTTCAGATTTACATTTTGTATGTGATAGAATAGTCTGATTGTGCAAATGTTAATGTTACTGTGGATCCCACACTCGAAAACGTGCTTGCGAAGAAAGAAGCACTCGCCTGAATTTGTTCCCTTTTCCTTATCGACGAACCATACGAGATCTTTTACTACTTTACAAAATATTTCATACGTTAAATCATTCATGCTCTCGAAGGGAAACACGGAACTATCTCACTCATGAATATTCGCTTTTTGACCCATTTCCCGAATACACTGGAGAAGGCATTTTTATTCTGCCCGTGTCTGTTTTAGTAGGAACAGTTTACCTTCTACATTTACTCAGTCAACTGACTAGCATGAGTTTAAAACTAAATTGGACAAGTTTCCGTTTAATTATTCGTTTCCCGACTACTTATATAATGTGTAATTGAACTGTTCTGTGTCGAATTTAATGGACGAACATCCTTCGCGTGCCCTTTATATTTACACATTGATATTTCTTTATAAAGATTTGAAGCAAATCGCTTCTTGTTGTCGTGTTGTCTCGAAAACATTCACTTTAGCGCAAATGTCAAATGCTTAAGTGAATTAATCCTGAGTCTAGAAGCAACACGTTCAATAACATAGATTCTTCCTAAAGTAATGTGTTGCTCACATTCCCCGAAATAGATTCTTTCTAGTTTTACACCATTCAATAATTCCGTTCGAATATGCCACATTAGCGAACCTATTGCAGATGGCTTGATTCACAATGGCGGATAGTTTAAATCAAGCGCGCTCGGAGGATACAAAGAACGCCGCCTTCCGGGAAAACGCAAAATAAGTGAGTGCGCAAAAAGTAAACGTTGAGACTACTTATTACTCACCAAGTAGCAAGAGTGATAAAAATTGGTGCCAAAACGAGACTGAATTGCATGTCGTTGGACATGTACCAGGTCCATCCCATACACTATAAATGAACATTAAACATGAGATTACAATATTTTTGTTTGGTTGGCACTCAACATTTCATATGCAATATCTGATCAACTGTAGCTAATAAAAAGTATTGATTCATGGTTAAACTCAATGCGAAATTACCACTGAATCTCGGTGAGGTAGAATAAAAATTAGTCAAAGCTTGAACTTATGGTTCACAGTTGGATAAGACTGGCAGGACCAATCTGTTCAATCGCAGGTGCCCACACACCTTTGGTTGGGGTTAAAACCATATGCTTGAAATACATATATGTGCTTGCATGCATTTCAATCACATACACCCCATGACGTGTTTGGTGTTGTAACAGGTAGGGACAGCCGGATCAGGATACGCAAGCTTTCAAGCAATGATGAAATGGTAAACAAAGTGTGAATTCATACTTCAATATCGTCATCATCGTGAAGCACAAGTCTGGAGCCAGACAAAGTGCAAAGATTCATACTTCACTGTTGGATCGTATGGTATGATGGTATGAAAGCACAAACATGATCCAGGCAAAGTGCCGCACAGTCAGACTGCACTTGGGCTAAGATACTTTCAGGTTGCATAGGCCTAGACAAATATGAGGAAGAAAAAAGAACAGGAAATGGTAGTGAGACTACAGCCTGTTTCAGCATGCAGCTCACTACCTCTGGCCAATCAATTTAGCACGATGTTAGCCGTACAGAACAGAAGTACTGTGCGATTACACATCCGTTGGATAAGGCTGGTACGACAAACATGTTCATTTGCTTGTGCTCATACACATGTAGATGAGCTGAGCATTTTCACCGTACACGTACACTTCACACACAGACAAATAAATCAAATTCAGCACGAGAATAAGCAACGTAAAAGCTATGGGAATCTCCATCCGTATACCGAATATTTAAATAGAATATCCATTTCTATATTGCAAACAGCTGCTGAGAACAACTTCACTGATGTTATCCATAGTCCGTTCGCCAACCGACACTTGAATTATGCTACTGGTATTGATGTTCATTTTGCATGCATTTCCATCACACACACACAACCCACAACCGGTGAAGATATGTTTGCAATCATCAGGTAGAGACAGTAGGACCAGGATCCGCATGCGTTTGAAACAGTGGAAGAATGGTAACTAAGTTGTGCTTGTATGACACTGTTGGATAAAGTTGGTACGACCAAACTGTTCAACCGCACGAGCCCACACTCGTGTAGACAGTGTTTGAACCCATGATCATGACCTATAAAGCTCATTTGCATGCATCTCCATCACACCAACACGCCACGACCGGTTTCGTGCTGTTTGCACTCACCTGGTATGGACAATAGCATCAGGATCCGCATGCCCTTGAAACAGTGGAAGAATGATAAATAAGTAGCACTTGTATGCCACTGATAGAAATGGTTGGTACGACCAACCTGTTCAATGATTTGTAGATGGGGTTAAACCCATAACTATGAACAAAGCATCTATATCACATGGAAATGAGGATCCTTGTTGAGGACTAGGGGGTTAACCCCATCTAAATGTGTGCATGCACATGCGATTGAACAGGTTGGTCGTACCAACCTTACCCAAAGGTGGCTTGCAAGCTGAACTTGATAAAAACAGTAAGTCTATACCAGTGCTTACCAACATGTTTGCAAAAGAATATGGAAAATCTAATCAAATTATTGACACTGCCAGCATTGAAATTTTAAATTACTCAAAATTAAAAAATAGCGACTCACAATTTCTGATGACTTCACCAAGTTGTTAAGGTATATAAGGTACCAGTGATTTTTACAAAATTGTATGTCAGAAGATTTTGGATCCTGCATGTAGAACGGACCGTCGTATATGTGGTTTAGCAAACCCGTGTACAGAATCAATACCAACATGTAAAGCGGAGTTAACCTGTGAAATGATAACACAGTGTGATTTTCCACCCAGGTGAAAGACAGAATGACCAGCTATTTTAAACAAGTTGATCGTGTCAAAACAGCAGAAAAGCTAGAGCAGATAATGAGATGAATATTTTGATCAATTTAACTGCGGCACTTGGGCACGATGAACGTTTTAATTCATTTATCATTGCGATTCGAGAACGCGACTAGAATAGCCTAACGCTCAAATCTAATCCGGAAATTCCCCAAGTCCTTTTGGTTCGAACTATAATCACTTAGCTGTGGATTTATTTTTTAAAACTGTGTCGAGACTCGGTACGTCAGCACTGGATACTCAGATGTAGTCATGAGTTGATCGTGTCTGTGCATAAATGATCATTGAACTGGAGTGTTCGCGTGTGACGAAAAACGCGTAAGCGAGTGCATATAATCTTTTGTGTTTTTGTTTCGAGCCGCAGATTATCCGCTATAGATTTAAAGACTTTAAATCGTCCAACAAGGTTGTAACTTAGATATCATTTGCATGCTTTTCAGTATTCACAACCCAACGACGGTTTCGGGCTGTTTGCCACTCAGCAGGTAGGGACAGTAAGATCAGGATGAAATATTTTGTTTCATGGTTATGGGTTTAACCCCATTTAACATGTGTTTGAACCCATGCTTTGAACAGGTTGGTCGTACCAGCCTTATCCAACAGTGGCATACAAGCGCTCCTTGTTTACCATTCTTCCACTGTTTCAAGCGCATGCGGATCCTGAGCTTACTGTCCCTACCTGATGAGTGCAAACAGCACGAAACCGGTCGTGGGGTGTGAATGACGGAAAAGCATGCAAATGAATATTTTGTTTCATGGTTATGGGTTTAACCCAATTTAACATGTGTTTGGACACATGCTTTGAACAGGTTGGTCGTACCAGCCTTATCCAACA
>JACCGJ010014207.1:0-43059 GCA_013407085.1 Atriophallophorus winterbourni | reverse complement strand
TTAAGGTATATAAGGTACCAGTGATTTTTACAAAATTGTATGTCAGAAGATTTTGGGTCCTGCATGTAGAACGGACCGTCATATATGTGGTTTAGCAAACCCGTGTACAGAATCAGTACCAACATGTAAAGCGGAGTTAACCTGTGAAATGATAACACAGTGTAATTGCTCACCCAGGTGAAAGGCAGAATGACAAACTATTTTAAACAAGTTGATCGTGTCAAAACAGCAGAAAAGCTAGAGCAGATAATGAGATGAATATCTTGATCAATTTCACTGCCGTACTTGGGCATGATGATTGTGATTCAAGACTCGACTAGATAGTCTCACCTCAAAATCGAATCCAGAAATTCGACCCCTGGATCCTTTTCGTTTCGACTATGACATCATTTATCTGTAGACTTATTTTTAAAACTGTTTCGAGACTCGTTGTCAGCACTAGATACTCATATGAAGTCATGATGTTGATCGTGTCTGCGCATAAATGAATCGTAGAGCTGGAGTTTCGCGTCTGACGAAAACGCTAAGCGATGCATATAATCTTGGTGTTTTGTTTCGAGCGCACGATTATCCGAGTATAGATTAAAGCCGTTAAATCGTCTAACAAGGTTTGAACTTGTTATCCACTGCTGGATGCGTTTGGCACGACAAACTGGTTCAATCACATGTGTCCACACACTTGTGGATTGTGTTAAACCCGTGGCCTTGAAACAAAAAATACCCTTTAACCCTTTGTCTACTGACGGTAACTTTAGTTACCACCTCAAACAAGCAGTCGGTTGCTCAGTAGCTTCCGTCGGTACCTTCAGTCACCATCGGAGTGCACTTGTCAGGCGGCGTCGGGCATCTGATTCATAAAATTAATCATGTGTTTTATTTATGCCACAATTAAGCAGAATAACACAATAATATCATAAAATACGTATATCCAATTACCGTAGACAAAGGGTTGAACAATCAGTTTCAACTGTTGTTTCGGACATTGCGGTAAGCCATACATCAATCTATCTTTCGCTGGACACATTTAAAGTATGGATGTTTAGACCAACTTGCCGGAAAGAAGCCAGCTACGATCGCTCAACCTAGCAATTATCAATTCGTGGCCTGGTCTTCGAATCAAACATAGTGAAATTGATCGCAACGTATTCTAATTGACATTGCTATTCATGATAACACGTTCATTATAAATTGATGGTGGAGTCCCAACACGGAATTGGATTTGCAGTGTCCATGGGCTCCAGTAAAAGTGAACTTTGTGTAGACTGATTTATTTATGTGCCGAGCCAAGCTCCACTCGATTTTAAATCAAATTTGCGGGTATCTTAACGTACATACTCAATGAGTGAACCGCCTTGTTGATGACTTCTTTGAGTATTCAACCTCCTGTGTGGACTTCGTTTCTCATTATTTCATATAATACAAATCCGGGGTAATCTACAAAACTTTTCGCGTTTTAATAAGATCTTGTATTGTAATATGCGGAACGATATGAATACTTCTAGATACTGAACACCGGTAGTTCTTCGCAAAATATAATCTACAGAATAATATAATGTGTGTCCAAATTTAATAGAGTTAGGTAATATTTGGTGCAACTCTGTACCAGTAGTTTATAGATGTCAATCGATTGTTTATTCTTATGAATCGATTATAATGTAAAGTACCGGCTCTGCAAAACATTTATCGACACAATGTTCGCTTAAATAATTTTTTGTTCTGTTTCAACTGTTAACGTTGACACATGCCATGTAGACGCTTTTTTAAATGTGATCTGTTTTCGCCAATGTCTATGGACGCTTGTGTCCAAGGTTGTCGCGTAAGTTCTTCGCATCTTCACTAGAATAAATGATCGATTACAAGCTGCGATTGTGATGTACATACATGGTCGACATCGACCGAAGGAGACCAACAACAACGACAACAAGCTGATCAATTTAGTCTCCATTTTAAGCAGAACCACAGAGTGACTAACGCTGAAGTGCTTTCAAAAGCTGGTCTACAGAGCATGTTCACCCTATTACGTCAGCGCCGCCTGCGGTGGCTTGGTCATGTCTATAGAATGGAAAATGGTCGTATTCCGAAAGATCTACTCTACGGTGATTTGCAATTAGGAAGTCGACCATTGGGCAGACCGCACTTGCGGTACAAAGATGTTTGCAAAAGAGATATGAAAGCTCTTGACATTGACCCCGCAAGCTGGGAAGAACTTGCTCTTGACCGCTCACTTTGGAGGCATTGTGTAAAGCGTCGACTGCAAGCCGGGGAGGAGCAAATACAGCTCCTGGCTGCTGAACGCAGATCACGCCGCCGGCGTGCAACTGATGCAATACAACAGAGTTCTGACTATCGTTGCAAGCGCTGCGGGAGAGATTGTTCCTCCCGAATCGGACTGTTTAGTCATTCAAAAAGTTGCAAAACATGAAATTCATGCGATGTGATGTACATCCATGGTCGACATCGACCGACGGAGGCCAACAACAACAACAACAATCTCCGTTGACTGAAATTAAAGCAATCCATCCCCTTATTCGTATTAAAACTTAAGGTGTCATTTCAGAAAGTAAAGCACCTATGGGCATTTGCATCATCATCACCAGAGACACCATTACACCGATAGTATGTACCGAATGCTTAACTGCCATGCAACTATGAAAAAGTAAAATCCTAAAACATGGGGAAGGGTGGGACTTAAATAGCTACGGATTTTATAGAAGAGTAAACACAAACAAACTGGAATGATATGCCTACACCTCGAGTGGAACATGCATTAAAACAAGTTTCGTTAACGAGTAGAACGATAGCTTCCTTATGGCTTTCGCTGCCATGGATCATAACATGCTTTCCTCGTCACTCTGTTCTAATCTCGAATGGGTCTGTAAAATTAGGTGGAACCGTTTTAGCATGGTTTTCATGATTTCAAGCAACTTGTTACGTTAATTAGTTGGATGAACTTGTTTGATTTCTTTTTATTTTGCCAATTGGCACTTATCATTTTTAAGAGTTGCTCAATACGTCTTGTCCGAAAAAACCATTATCACAATTTTATGGAGTATTTTGAACGAACGACGAGACAATTTCCGCTAGAGCTCTTTACCGATTCACCGTGCTGAATATCTTTGCTTATAAATCTTGATTTATTTGTAATTTATATTTCTATTTATTTATAAATATATTGACCCATCCCGCATGTTCGGTTATACAAACACCAAGTAACAATACACACCAGATACTCAAACTCACCTTGCTCTTTTGACTAATAGCATAGAAAAAGAACATTATAATGGGATCAAATTGTTCAAAACTCGATTACGAACCTCATAAACCGGTGTAAGACATAAACGGCCCAGAATTTAAGCATCCCGAGCGCAGTGCGTACCGAACGGAAGCGGTCGAGAGTGAGGTAGACTGTGAGTAGGCCACTGAAGTGGAACGCATAACAAAACATGAGACAGAAGGAATTCGAAAACATTTTCTAAAAAAACGTTTATGAGCAATATACTCCGAAAGTGGACTCTATAGTGACGGGAGATGGTACAGAGTGAGATAAATATGTTTTGCAGATTACCAGCGTTTACGAATAAATGAATCGATACGTATAGATTAGCAGCACCGTATTGCTCGATAATAAGTGCTTGGGCAGGATGCGCTTTGTGTTTCAGTATTTGAACATCGGGGTTCTCTGTAAGAACACTGTTTAACAGTGGCATTCTTGTTAATTTTGTTTAGCACTTTGAAACTGTTTCAAAGTTCATTGGACTCGAACTTACTGTATCCAGCTGATGACTGCAAACAGCCCGAAACCGCTTTTGATATGTAAGTAAATGGGATGTGAGCACCACAATAGATTGTATCGAATGAGCTTTCAACCAAAAGCGGAGATATATACAAATGGTAGGTTGAGGAACATCGAGAGGATTTTGCTGATAAGCTATACTTGTTTACTTGAAAATGTAGAGAAAGCAAAACCGTAAGGACGAGCGTTTAGATATCTTGGCCAGAATGTTTGCCCGAAATGACATTACGCCCTGAATGGTGGAAAATTTCATTACGCATTTCACATTGTTAATAATTTTATGGGCAGAAGCTTACACCCCCTGCACACTTATGAACAGACTCCACTGAATGGAATGGTTACAAAATGTGGTCTTTGTGTTTTATCGCTCGTTAAAATGTATTGTGTTTTATGGCTGACACCCACTAGAACAAAATATTTTGATCATTTCTAACTAACGCTTTACTAAGATTCGATTTGTGATTGTCTTGCAACATTCTTGTTCGTTGTACGGACCCAATATGATGGTGGTTTCAAATTCAAGATTCCTAAGTGATGTGTTGCTCACGTCCCCCGAAATGACACTCCACTACCGGTTTCTGACTGTTTGCCATCATCAGGTGGAGACAGTAAGATTAGGTTCAGTGAGCATTGATTCCTCTTGTTGCATAATTTGAGTGTGATTGATGTTATCTTTCGACTTGAATAATTATGTTTTTCTCCTATTTCTGCCCGTATGTGATAGCTGCTCTCTACTTTGAATGATATTCTACTTGCACCACGTAAAAGGTCTATGAATGTATCATATTAAATTGCAAGAGCACATTTTACAACGTGGTTGAGAAATCGTGGCAAGTGACCACAGGTCATTGAGAACGGATACCAGCACTACGCCTGGCCTTGTTACATTCGCGGGGACTGTGCGAAACTTTTATTGAACAGTAGGCATAAACTAAGCAGACTTCTTGAACAAGCAAAGTAGCATTCTAATTTATTGTTTATTAGTAAATTGCAACACTCTCATTCATTTAACGATAGTGTTCCAAGATAAATGAGTTGACTTTAAAAAACACCGTTCGATTCATATGGTAAATTCGATGGATGTAGAATTTATGTGCCACATTCAGACGCTAAATTGGCAAACCCAGTTGCATGGATGAGAGCAAGAGATTTGGATGTTCATAAGTTTGGTTATTCTATGAAACTTAGCGCATCTGATACAGCATTACCAAGTGTTTGGAAGAAAATACTTTTTAAGGTGAGCACAAACTCTGCACTTGCAAACTACTAACCGTTTCTAGTCGTTTGCCCAAACCAGGTTGGAAAAATAAACTTAGTTTGCTGTGAAAAGTGGTAAATACTGTCATCATCAACATTGTAAACCGCGCTCCAGCCTGTTTAACTATTCGATGTTTAAGAGACTGGTACCGAAAGATTGTAAGTCCGGCGTGATAACACCAATCTTCAAAGGAGGCTGCCGATCTGACGCTGCAAATTATAACCCCGTCACACTATTAC
Organism: Atriophallophorus winterbourni; assembly: GCA_013407085.1. Lineage (NCBI taxonomy): Eukaryota > Metazoa > Platyhelminthes > Trematoda > Plagiorchiida > Microphallidae > Atriophallophorus > Atriophallophorus winterbourni. The sequence goes on along the minus strand of JACCGJ010014207.1, from coordinate 37,769 downwards.
CTGTTCTTAATAAGATCATGGAACGTATAGTCTCGATAGAATGATTGCACACTATGAACAGCATAATTTGTTTTTTGCCAGCGCAGCATGCATTTCGATCGCATCGCTCTTGCCAAACGAATCTTCTCATAGCGTTAGACGACTGGACGAAGGAGTTAGATAGAAGTTCTTGCATTCACGTCTATTACTTAGACATTTCTAAAGCTTTTAACAGAGTCAATCACCATTTGCTTCTTCAAAAACGGATGCGTCTAGGAATATGTGAGCCATCCCTCTCATGGTTATGCGACTAGCTGTCAGATCGCCATGCACGAGTTAGAGTAAACCGAGTGCTAACCCAAACGTTCAAAACCACCAACTGAGTCTCACAATGGTTCGTACTATGGCAGCTCATCCTTCGATTTTACATAAACGATTTACCCTCCCCCTCATATAATCCAAAATGGTCCTATGAAAATTTGGACGCAAATCAGTTCTGCCGATGATTGTGAGAAACTGCAAATGGATTTGGACCACGTGTCAAATTGGGAGGCCATGAATGATATGACATTCAACATACGAAAAAGTAAGATCCTCCACCTTGGTAAGAATGTTCCTAGGACATAACGATTAGGAATTGAAAACTTAACATGTAGCTCGTTGGAAAAAAATCTTGGAGTATGGATTAGTGGAAACCTGAAGAGCACGGTGCACTGCCAGAATATATATATGTATATATATATACATATATATATATATTTATATGTCGACAGGCCAACAGATTTTTAGGTATCTATCGAAGAATATTTGGAAGATTCTCGCTGGTAACGTTATCAAGAATAATGAAATTAGAGGTCTGGGCTCTTTGGCTGCGAAAAGACATTGCTCTATTTATTAAAATCCATCACAAAGCAACGAAGTTAGTGATGGGTTTTCGCAATGTTCCGTAAACCGAAAGATAGCGACGCCTGTGTCTACTAAGGGAGTCAAAATAAACAGGGTTAATTTCGTTCATTTTTGGGTGTTCGCCGAGGTTGCAAATTGGGTTGAGGAGGTTTCGTCACCAAGCTAGATGACATCTTGAGAAGCATAAGGGCCTTGAGGTTTACCACACTTATACCACATTCCCCTGCGTGTCTAGGCTGCTTGCCATACAATCGTTGCGATTCCTGGTTCAAGTTTGAATTGCGTTGCATTCTGAGGCGTTTAAAGCAACCATAACCGGCGCGAATGTGGTCAAGAAGGTGCACGGGACAGATAGCTTCCCAATCTAGCGTCCGGTTCTACAGCGGATAAAGCTCAACGTACATGAACCCTAGTTGGCACACGGGTTGCGCAAGCAGGCTTATCAGTCAGCGGAAATTGATCGCACCATCAAACGATCATAACAATCAAGGGTGTGCAAAGGATGGGGATGTAAGCACCACAATATATAAACAATAAAGAGATTACAAAGCATGCAAAGGGGTCGTATCAATTGATTTTGATCTCGCCTGATAATCTTAGGTAACCTAGGATTGGTCATATAAATTTTGGTCTGAACCCTAATCGTACTAACACCCTTGGTCCGACGAAGCTTCTGTGTCAGAAGCGAAACGTTACCCAAAAACTGCTCTATACGATTCACTGCAAACATTTTTCCAGTATTATGGATTCCCAAACGGTCTCAAATAAATTAAAATATCTCGCGGATTCTAGTTTTCTATCGTCGTCCATGGGAGACAGGAGATTAATTTCTGTAATTCGTTAAACAAATTTACACTTTGATGGCAATGTTAAACAGGATTGACATCATCAAAATTGGTATTCTAATTTCACCCTGTGAATCTGAACGAACGACACAAACGAAGGGATTTGACCCATTTGTGCGTGCTCACATGCCCCGCACCTACACATCACTCCCGGTAATAGAGGTTCTATTGTTGTTCATTCGAGGGTTTCTGATTTTGTCTCTAAGTGAAACTTGTTGTTTACCGCAACTTACGCAAATTGGTGGGTCAAAATCCAACACGAATGAATGAACAGTTCAATGAACAGTTATGTTGTAAAACAAAAAAAACTATCACTGCTGGTTGTGTGCCGCACATCCACACTATCGATGAGCGTGAACAATGAAAGGCATACGGTCAAAGGTAGAATCAAGAATCAATATTTTTTGGTAAAATTAAAGCAATCGCTGTACATGTACCATTGTATGACAGCTATAAAAAATACAGAGGATGCAATCAAAATTCTATTGAGGTGTTTGGTTTGTGTGGGTTCATATAGAGTCAATATACAGAGCCGATAGTGGAGTGCTCTTTAATATAAGCATTCAGTTTCAATTTAAAATCACGGATCGTAGGAGCGCTCACAATATCCAGTGATAGTGAATTCCAAAGAAGCTAATAGGCACCGAGAAGAAATAACGTCTATAATCGAATCTTGATTGTGGTATAACGAGACAACTTGAATGATTCCGTGTATTCTTAAGGGAACTAACTTTTATCAAATCGCAGAGAGGGTGATTTTCCATCCACAGTATTTTAAATGTTAGGATGCTGGCACTCCTTACTCTCCTTTCTGTAAAATCGGTCAATCCCAGCATGGCCATTAGCTCTTGGTATGGGATATGCTGCATCTCATCAACTAGCTTCGTCGCCCGGCAATTCAATATCTTTAGGCAACTACGGTGTCCAAGCTAAGATCATGTATTCTATCGTTGGATGCATGTAAGTATTTATAATGCGGGGAGCGTTTTAGGAGAAAACCGCCCAAATATTCTCCTGCATTCCCAAGATACCGCTTGCACTTTTGAATACTTTCTGGTAATGACTATTTGCTTTCAGGTTATTTGTAATCCTTCTCAGCGATGTTCCAAATCAAGATTTCATGGCCAAGATTATATGTATGCTCGTATTACCGGCCAAGTTGTAACATTTTCCATTTACGTATGTTGAAACTCATCTGATTTACCTGAGACCAGTGATACCGGGCATCCAAATCCTCTTGCAGCATAAAACAATCTTCAATCGATCGGATTTTATTCTACATTTTATGTCATCAGCAAAAAAGAACCATCTTGCATCGTACTACTTGCGCAATATCATTTATGTATACCAAGAAAAGGATAGGCATGAGCACTGAACCTTGAGGGACGCCGCTAATGATATTGATGCTTTTTGATAGAACGCCGTCAATGCTGGCTCGCACATGCCGATCAGTCAGATAATCAATTAACCACGATAATAAGTTTACGGTTATCCCATATTGCACTAGCTTTTGCAGAAACAGGCTGTGGTTTACCTTATTGAATGCCTTTGATACATCAATATAGCAGGCATGAACGGAATATTCTCAGTACATTTACAAATGAACACTTACGACATGAAGAAAAATGTATCAACAGACAACGCAGCGTTGATCATCACTTCGAAACTGCGGGCCGAAAGCACTTTCGGGTAGGCCAATACGACATTGTCTTGAAATATTAAACAAGGGGTACATGAATGATTCAAAATCAAACGTTTTTTCATCAACGAACAACAATCACGGATAGAAAGAACTTTATGTTTAATCGTTTCACTTTGATACAGAATCTTCGTCAGACCGAGGTTGATAGTCAAGGCAAGGAAAAATGATGAATTAGCAATTCACCTTAACGCTAAACCACCGAATTAAATATTAAGTATGAGATGATTATTAACTTATTTACTCTCGTAGCTGTGCTCGGCTGCAGATTGTGGAGATTTCTGTCTTACCAGAATCCAACCTTTCGTAGCAAATTCAACTGCCTTTGCATATGGGCGTTCGCCATATGTGTAATAAGGAGTCTTAACTCTTTTGCATTATTAAAATCCACGCTGTGGCCTGTATCTAATTTGTACTGAATTATAACTAAGGGAATGATAATCTCTCGCATCCCGGTGCTATCTTTTGTCGCGCGTTCTGGATTGAAGTTTTCCATAAGTTTGCCATGTGTAAACACCATGCTAATACGTGCATTTAGTCCTGCAGATGCTATTCGTGACGTGTGAATAAACGTGTCATCGTTTAGGTGCAATATGGCTGAACGTGTAGTTATTTTTTCTTTCTTACAGGTATGCGAATGGACGTGTATGGTGCAAGCTTTTACTTATCCCTTTGGATGTGCCAATAGCCCACGGTATACGAAACGTATAACGCATAATTTCTGTCTGATTTCGCTCAATGTTATTTACCCTAATTAATTGACGCTTCACAGACTTTTGGGAAACCATTTTCTTTGAGCAGTTGGTTAGCTTCAGTGTGAGCTTATTTTCGTTCTACTTCATCACGGTACAAGTGTTCAAGCTATGAACCCGAAGACCTATCTGAGATACGCGATGTATCGTGAGACAGCATCTGTATCGATGGGTTTTAGATGGACTGAAACTTTTTATTTTCCATCTGCTTTCTGTGCCAAACAGTCCAAAATTAGAAGGGTATCTGCGCATGATTCTACTTACTTTGTGACCGTAATCATTGAGTTTAAAGCATTCAACTAGTTAAAGAAAGCCTCTAGCTGTTTCCACTTCGACTTAATTGGAGCTCTCCAAATACATACTCTCCAGTACTAAAACTATCGGTGAATCCATTACTAAACTCTCGATGGGCGTAAGATAATATTCACCTTATACTTAGGATTGCATTAGATATTTCTAATTTGTTAAATTGAACGCACATTTGAGCCACGATGTCAGCTAACCTTGACCGTTTTCGCTTGTATCCAATTGACGTTAAATCGACCGTTGATCCTACTTTCGCCTACGCGAATTGAAACCCAAAGGCTTACTACAGGCTGCATAGCGATAAGGTCAAACAGATGTGGCGGGCAGAATGCTACTTGGTCATGTTCCCCGCCCTGACTATCACTCTTGGTCTGATGAAGCATACAAGCCAGCATAACCCCACGAGTTAGGAAGAACTTGCTCCTGACCGCTTACTTTGGAGGCATTGTGTAAAGCGTCGTCACCGACGAACCTCAAAATGTTATTTAAATTTGGGATAAATTTCGACATTCATCAAATTCGTAAATGCTAACGGTGAATAATTTGAGAAACGATAGATAAGTGAACGCGTCCGAATTTGGGATGATTTGTCTAAGGTTGTTTTTGACATCCTTCTGTCGATGTCGACCAGAAACGTGCATCACAAGAGTATGAGTGTTTAATGCTCTACAGTGTTTCGAATGACTAAACAGTCCGATTCCGAGGGAACACTATTTCTCGCACTGCTCACAGCGATAGAAATTGCTCAGTTGATCGATGTCGGTTGCAAATTGAGAGCGTGATGTAAAATCTACAGTAGAGAGCATTGCGTGCTCTTCCGTCAGCTTGGAGAGGATGTTTTACACAATGCCTTCTAAGTGAGCGGTCAACAGCGATGTCTTGCCAAATAATGAATTATCTACATAATCATCAATGTAGATGAGAGAAATAAATCAGTTTTCAATGGAAACAGTCACTCGTTTTCTATGCCAAATTACAAGATCCAATTGATATGAACCCGTCAAACAATCCTGTACGATAAGTTATACGGGACGGATATAGAGCGGAAACACTTTTCAACAATGACACATAGTCATGGTCATGGGTTTAAACCCTGTCTGCATGAGCGAGGGCTCATGCGATTAAACAGGTTGGTCGTACCAGCCTTATCCAACAATGGCATACAAGCAGAACTTGTTTACCATTCTTCCACTGTTTCAAGCGCATGCGGATCCTGATCTTACTGTCCCTGCCTGATGAGTGCAAACAGCACGAAACCGGACATGGGGTGTGATGGAAATGCATGCAAATGAGCTTTTTCCTTCATGTAGGCTCGTGTGATTGAACAGGTTGGTCGTGCCAGCCTTATCCAACAATGGCATACAAAGACAACTTGTTGACACATAGGGATTGTTTAAACATTCCGAAAACGATATAGTGTATCGATATCATCTGACTGTGTATGGGCACGTGTCTGAATGGAAAGCGCAGCTCAATGTACAAGCTCGAAGATAAGACCTCACAACTAACAATGTTAAGCCAGTAACTTAACGCTTTTAATTTAAGCGTGCGTTCAATCTTTCTACTGCATCCATCACGCGATGCAAAGTGTATCGTCGAAAGGTAGAACAGAATTGAAGACGAGAGAGCAATGAGAAATATTTGATAGACAACAACCAATACGTCGAAATAACTGAACACTTAGGGTTTTCTTAATCTACCAAAGTAAATTAGAACTGAATAATTCAAAGTTAATTTCATTGTAGTCAGGACACTGGGAAGGTGGAATAGTGAGGATAGTGGATAAGAAATCTCTGTGATGAATAAATCTACCAATAAGATATTTGATAATCCCATTGTACTTACTTGAAATAAAAATCGAGAATAACATGGTGTGTCCGAATATAATCCAAATCATTGAAATGAATCGAATCCCATCCAAACAGGACAAAGGATGCTCTCGTTGAACACCGTCTGGATAGGTGACCAAGCTCCTCTGAGTGTTACACAACTTCCATGCGTTGTATGGCAGTGAATAGGCGCACAATGGAACAAGCCACATGTGTTCTTCCAATTGAACTGGAAAACAGATTCAACAGGTAGGTTTCGTTATTCATTTAACTGAGGAAACATCTTGCCCCGTTGTTGCCCAGTGAATGTTGTTTGCTCACAAAATAAAGCATGGTGACAAGCGTGAGCCTTTGTGTAACAATCTCCAGCGATCTAGAATCAAATAAACATATTCTTCCGTAGAGAGAAACTTGTCAGATATCTAGGAATCACCATTTCTAATTACTTAACCTGGACTGCTGATCTTAAGTCTATACTTACTGAAGTACGCATGAAAAAAATCAGCACTGCCGAGGATTGCAGTGTGCTTCAAAGTGACTTGGATGCTGTGAAAAATGTGGTTATCTGAAAATAACATACCGCTAAACATGCAGAAGTCTCAAATCATGCACATTGGTCGTGTGCTAAGCTTGGCAATAATATCCTGGAGTACACCAGAGAAGAAAAAGACCTGGGTGTCTGGATTTGCGGTAGCCTGAAAAATGGTCTACAATGCGAAGCCGTTTACAAACGCGCGTCTCGGATGCTCGGTGTGTTAAGGCGGATATTCGGACGTTTTCCAAGAGCTGTTTTTCTCTGATGATGAACACGTACATACACCCGCTTACTGATTACGCTTCACAAGCCTGAACCCCATGGCTTCAAAAAGACATTTCACTATTGGATCGCATATATCACAGAGCCTCAAAGTTGGTCATTGGGCTCGAAAACCTACCATTCGCTGACCGACTAAGTAAACTGAAGCTGACGACACTTTCACAAAGGAGACTGCGAGCCGACCTCCTCCTCACATTCAAAATCCCTAACAGTGTTTCCCACCCTTTGGATATACTATTTCACCGACGAACATCCAGCAACAACCGCGGTCACAACTGCAAGTTGCAAATACCCCACTCCAATCAGAACTGCCGCAGGTATTTTTATTCTGTGCGTATTTGTTTCGCTTGGAATTCCCTGCCAGCCAATTTGGTAAGCTTAAACACTTTTTCTATATTTAAATTAAAACTAGACGACTTCCTGAGAGCCAATCCAAATTATGCCCCAAACTATTTATAATCTATCGTTAACAGAATTATTTTGATTTTGAAATTTTTCTACACACATATACACATATACACCTGTACCTATAGTTCAACTGCATGGTTATTGTAAAGTAATTGCTTTTTCAACCATAAAATCTTGAATCTTGAATCTTGATCTCATGTTAGTCGCTCCGTCTTCGCTATCTGTACGTCAAGCCTACCCTGATCTCTCACTTTACCATTTCTTGTATCTCACACCATCTATTGCAGTTTTCCCACACTCATTAAAAAGACTTTGTGCTAATGTGACGTTGTATCAAAATTATTTCTCGCGCAAGTTCAATTTCTTACGAACGCACCTCGCAAATTATAATAAAACAACTCTTTTTGTCACGTGATCGACTTAGTAATAATAATCTTGCTGATAATTCGCACCCATTCGACACCGAACTAGCTAAATCTCAGTTTATTTCTACTACTCGATCGAAATATATTATATTGCCATCTCATGCATCACTATATAAGCGGTCGTTCATTCCCTTCGGTTCGAAATATTTCTCTCAGAACAACACGGTTTTCAAATAAATCGTTGCTATTTATCTAACTTTCTTACAACATTCTAAGATTGAACCAAGGAACTACACGAAGGTGATGCTGTACATGGTTGCTTCCAAAACTTTCGATAGAGTCCGCCATGACATTTTAATCATAAGGCTAAGAGCTTCTGGTATGACAAGAATTTTAGTGAATTGGTTAAGGGACTATCTTCTGATAGACACGTCAAATTTCGCGTTGGCAAAACTCTCTCTAGATAAATAGGCGTCACAAGTGGAGTTCCGCAGAGTTTGGTGCTTTGACCTCTTTTGCCCATAGTGTACATGAATGACGCGGTGAAGGATATTGTAGGTATCTCGATACTGTCTGCTATTAAAATATTGAAACGTGTTAAGATTATGAACAACTGTATGGCATAACAACGGGATCTGTGCATCGTATACTGTTGTTCTCAGACAAATGGTTTGACCTCTGATCCTGCGAAATATAAATATCTGCAAAACACGTATCAACTTGGCACGCAAGATCTCGTCTGAACTACCGCAAAAAATGTCTATTTATCTGGATGTCGTGTACTCTCAAGCCCGGAAATCATTGTTAAACAGTGTATAATAAATTCTGCCGTATCTTTGGTCTGCTTACGAGGATATTCGGGTGTTTCACACCAGAATCCATACACCTGTTACTTAACAAATATGTACGTCCTTTTATGGAACATCAATTCCAAGCCTGGAACCATGGATGAGGAAGGATATCGAATCACTTTAGAGGATTTATCATCGAGTGACAAAGTTGGTCTCCCATTAAAAAATCCGTCTTTCCAAGAGCGAATGTCGAAATTGAAAAGACATCGTTTTACCCAATGACGGATACAGAGTGACCTCATGCTGGCATTTAAAATGTTGCACACTGAAAATCATCTCCTCAAACATTTAATAAATTATTCCACGTTCTTGATTGTATATTCGACGAAATTTTTTCTCGGTCAAAATTTGCTTCACTTGGAACATCTTGCCCGAAGAAATCAAACGCTCGGAATCAGTTGAGGATTTCACTTCAAAGGTCGATGAATACATTACAAACAATGGTTGTCCCTATTAATTTTCGGAAGATTTCATGTTTTTACTCTATACACCTCATCACCCTGTGGTTTATGTCAAGGTTATTGCTTTTCATCCCATATAGATTTCTGAGTTCTGTCAAACAATTGAGAAAGTATGTATCGCTTTGACATTTTTGTAATTTTGTACCGTGTGTCTTTTGTAATGAACATTCATGTGAAGCTGATCTTTCAAATATTTTCGATAAAGCATCTTACTTCATCTTCTTCAACTAGTTTTGTATTTATGCGCAGGTAGCATCATGCGGTTTCGTAGTTGCTGCTGTGAGCCTACTTGGATCAAAGGAAATTATCTCACATCACCTAAATGTTCATTCGAAATTGATCACTTGGTTTTGTAAAACATTATTAGCCACAGTGCCATTCGTCGTATCTTCGGGCAATAACAACATTGTGAGACGCACAATCACAGATTATTTTCAGTATACGTTGATGAATGACTAGCTTAAATATATGATTCTGCCCCAGCAAATATATAAGCACACAATAGCGCACGGATTTGCAATCGTGCAGTAGTTCTGTGCTGCATACGAAAACACACTGTAGTGTGACTGCCATTTCTATTTTCATTTCGCATTGCTGTCTAAGCCAGGGCAACCCGACATTATCTTACCGACGTGCAGTCGATCAGGCGTGTGATTTCATACATACATACGATAGAGAAAACGACCTGAAATGCTGGATGATTCATCTAAAATAGCTAAAAATCTGACGTTCGTGTAATGCCTTAGTAAGCGATGAATGTCGAAATCGTTCAGTATTAAGAAATACAATAAATATATTCATGAAAATAAAGTTTGCAATGAATCGGTTAGAGCAGACTGTTGCCAAGGTTTCGCTTCTGACACACATCAAGGGTGTCAGTACGAACGGGGTTCACGTTTTAAAGACGTTTTTCTTGTTTAATTCTAAGTTACTCAAGATAGACAGACGAGATCAAGGTGACTGATCACACTCCCTAAATGCTGCGTTAATCCCTAAATTGTTTATTTTGTGTGCAAGTGCGAACAGTATCTGCTGACCAACTGCTAACGTAATCAGTTTGCATATTAAGGGGTATGCACGTCAATCTTAATCCTTTACATAACCCAACGCTGGACTTTTGCGAGGTAATTTACGCCAAAATTCAATCACTATTGTTGATTTACTCAATAACTAAACAACATTGTTTGAAATGAAAAATTAAATTAGATTTTTATATCTCACTTGCTATCGTCGTGGTATAAATAAATCAGAATACAAATTTAAAATGTGTTTTAATCTACATTAGTAAACAGAACTTACATCCTATTATCGTATTCACGGCCTCAGAGTAAGAATCCAATTGATGCTAGTTAATCAGACGTACCACCAATTGCGATCAAAAACATATGTTAGCGTTCTGTGATTTTTTATCATAGGTAAGCATTATAATTATTTTTAATTGAGTGTTCAGATAAACAAGAATATATACTTGGTAGTGCAATCAAACGTTCATCCATTAAAAGTATAAGGTTAAACATACTTTTGCGGAAATTTTCATATTTTTTATCGCACTGTGACAGCGATTTATTTCGATCGATGGCAGCTAGGTTCATGTCTCCATGATTAAGATTGCACTCCACAGATGAATCGTCAATTTCTGAATTCAATCTAACTGATGATTTGTTCTGAATGTATTTGACGTATAAGTAAATATCCGTCGCTGTTCCGACAGCGAGAAGAAAAAGTAGAATGGCACATGTAACACTAAAAAAGAACAAAAAGCGTCGTGATAATTTGGCTATATGTGTGCAAATGAACTGTACTATCTGGACGATACGAAAATTACAATCTGAAAAACTCGTGTACTACACAGAATACAACTTCTCAGCTCGAAAAGCTTGTTTGCGTGTAACTTTTTAATCAAATATATTGTCCGCAACGGCATTGTGTTTTCAAAAGCCCCATAATTGCCCACCTGGCATGTTAAAAATCCAACTCATCGTTAACAAACCTGGTAACAGCAATAATTATGTTTAATGTATTTAATATACAAATAATATAAAAAAGAAAATTATGAATTCCAATATTATGGGAATTTAAGTGTGTAGTACTTTCGTCCTAAATAAATATTTATTGTTCAATCAATAGCCAACGGTCAATGGAGAATAGAACAGAAATTGAAAAACGCAGTTCTATACTAATGCATAATAAACTAGAACGTAATCATAATAAGATGAGGTAGCTATAAAACAGCGGATAAAAACGTTTAACTGTCAAGCAAACGTTTTAGTTTCAAATCACGCATAGTCAAGAAAAATAAACCCAAAACAGATTTCCAGCATTTCTATGATGAAACGGGACAGTTTAGGCACTGAATTCCGAGAATGTACACATGTTTGCTAAACAACTTGAGATAAGCACCGTTATTATGGAACTCAGCTACTTTATAATGAATGAAAAATCAACATAAAATGTTTGCTACGAATAATCAATAAAAGAACGACTTTTTACCACGTGTATATCATAGAGTAAATTAGATAATAGACCTTTAACCGAAAGACTTTCTTTAAAACAATCTAACATTTCTGAAAAAGAATTTGATTAAAATTGATATAAATTTAGAGCATGCTCTTGATTTCGGGGTTATCTGTTGAAATAATATTAACAATTCGATCGCACTAATAAAATTTATCACTATAACTATCGCTTTTTTATTACTTGTTAGGCTTCAACAAATAGAAATTATTTCAATGTGTCATAAGTCTGCTACAACTTACAATGTGGAAACGTGGCGATGCACATAGACATCAACAATATTTGTATAAGTGGGTTTCTAAATCACGTATATATGGAGACCAGTATTGTTGTTTTTAGGCCAATCAAAATTAGGCTGTAAGATCAGGATCAGCATACCAAGAAGCAGTAGAAAATAAAAAAACAATGTTTGAACTATAAATCGGCAACGCTTAATTCATTGAGCACATAAACATGTTATGTCACCTCCAAATTCATTAAATCGATTGAAGTTAAAATACGACATCCTAATATCATGATGTTTCCTAAATATACATAAGATATACAATCGATATGGTTGGTAATCATCGATTTATAAAAGTATGATGAGGATAAGTGCGACGTTAAACAATGAAGAAATAGTGGGGAGTACTTAATTTTCGAAAAATACTGAAAATATCATCCAACACATTGCAACTTTAATTGTATTCAGCCCAGATGTCACAACAAAATAACGATTTTAACCACGGTTTCTTCTTCTTGTTTTTAAAATGTATTCGTTTACCTTAAATCTGCAGAAGATTAGTGTGGGTGTGCGAACGAAAAGCATGCAACAACTATATAAATAAAATGATTGTTCGAGAATCTTGCTTAAACTTCATACAGTTTTGTGCTAATTGAAGTATGGTAAAATGAAATAAAATGAGCTTATAATTTCAAAATATCTTAAATTTATAGTGGATATTATTTAGAAGTATATCTTGAAATAGTTAATAAAACTGAGTTTTCTATTTGAATACAAATCATAAAATATGTATATGATAGGTGAGGCATCAATTATTCCGTTATCAATTTCGAAAATCTGTTGACGGATCGGTTTGAAAATATCACTGTTAACTACGCGTATTCTTTTTATGACTAATAAAAGTAACGAAATCCATGATAAATTTTTGATGCCTAACTGTAATAACTTTTTTCCAGTAGACAGAGTTTGAACTCTGGACGCAATGTTCAATAAGATTAGCAAGACCAAACTACCCAACCACACGAACCCATGTGCTTGAGAACGAACTTATATTTCAGACGTGTGTTGGTAATGCATACAAAAATGAATGTATCTCAAGCTCATATGATTAACTCGAATATATAATTGGAGCGGATAGGTGTTAGCAGGCTTATCTAAAAGTGGCATCGAATTTAAACCTTATTTATAATTCCTGGGCCATTTTATGACACGAGCATGCGGTTTCTACTTGATGAGTGCCTATATACTGGAATTACTTAGTGCGCTTGTGTGTGTGATGTAAATGTAGGCAAATGAGATTTTTTCGGAGCTTATAAGTTTACCAGAAGCTGCGTTTGAGTTTGCTTGTGATTGAATATTCAAGATTCAAGAGTAATGGTAGAAAAAGCAATTAACATTACAATGACCAGAGAGTAGAAGTACATTGACAAATTTATATGAATTTGTTGGTCGTATGAAAATAATTTAACAATGGTTTCAATTTCTTAAACTTTTTAAATAATTTCTCCATCACATCAACTCATGAAGATAATAATTTTACAGCCATATCTAATGAGCGCAAATTACGTCGAACCTCTCTTGGCATGCGTTTGATGAAAATTTAGGAAAATGTGTATTTTTCTTTTTTATAAAGTATACATATTAGGTTTATTTCTATTTATGCCATTAGAAACATTGACCACTCAAGCATCAGCATAATCGGAAAAACATTTTCTATAGAAGAAGCTATAAGCAAGGAAGTACACTTGAATAATCGATGATACTCTACTTCGAAAAAAATCTTTAAACAGAAAATAGTCAAATATAGGGAATAAAATTTTCATTACAAGAAAAAGTCTGTTTAAATACTTTATTACAAACCTTTTTGAAATACAGTACATTTCTCATTAAACTTGATACAATTCCCTATACTGGTTCATTGTGCTTGCATAATAATTTCGAACTCTTTGAAGGATTTCAAAAATACTACAATTGATTGTATTTTCAAACAAGATAAGTAAAAACACGATATAGTTTGAAAAACAAGGTTTAAAGCATTTTAATTAACTTTTAAAAACTTACATTTTATTATGTAACATTATTAGTTATATAAAATTAAGAGAGATAATATAACAGTTGGTGATTATCGAATCAAATACCCAGCAAGTTTATTGGAGTCACGATCTGAACTCGTAAATGTATTACTTACATTGCACCGTAGAACCATCCATCTTTCTGTAGCTCTGTGTCTTGAAGGTGACAGTAACTTTTTGATAAATCTAGGAAGGTGTCTATATTATATCAGTTTGATTAAGTAGATAAACATACACTGGGAAGCAAAATGATGGAGCTCTTCGTTTGAGCAGCTAGACGGGAGGCAAATTCCAATTGATGGTCCCTAAAATAATTAGTAGATGTCAATCTCACAATTGGTGTATTATTAAACATGTCGACATGAATTCCAAGTGCACAATACCGACCACGGTATACCATTGATTCATTGGAATATCGGAGGGTTTTGCAAAGTTCATAACTTCCATACCATTGAAAAGCGCCAGCGGAAATGCCCGGTGGAATTTTACCTATCGAATCCAGCCCTGTAAATTAATCAATTTAGGAAAATTTCAAAATCATACAAGGGTATGCCCAAGCTTCACCATGTAGCAACGCTTGACTTATTTTCAATATCTCTTTGAAACACTGACTTTCATTGTTTCTCAGATGTAAGGTAGAAATTAATTTTGGATTAAACAATTTTTGTGTCTTTTCGAAATTACTTTTGAGAATTTCAATGACTGAATTCAAATTTCTCTGGTATGAAGACACAATGATCTGATAACTGTCAGTCAAAACACGCTCATATGTCAAATATTTCCGGTTATCTTCCGCAAGTACATGGTTCAGGAATATCAATATACACAAGAATATCATGCTAAAAATCAATTCAAAATAATGCAAAAATGACAAGGACATTATCATTGAAAATGACTAAGTAAATTCAATGAATTCAGTTCAGTTCAGTTTTGAACGGTAGGTTACCAGTGAATCAAACGTTCAGAATTTCACTCTGTGAATAGCTGCAGAGAAGCACTTATCAGTCACAAAAAGTTTATTTCTTTTTGTCTGTTTGAAATCTTCGTCGATTCCGATGACAAGAGATTATCCGGATTGTTTTGAGGGTTCACGTCTTCCGATGCTCTAAAAGGAAAAAAGTTGTTTCTATTCATCAGTACGGTTAGAGGACTTTCGAAGAACAATCGTGTATATAAAAAAGAACTGCTAGCGTTTCACTTTCTTTATATTATAACTCCTGTAAGCTAATCTTGCTTAGCAATTCTTCGTCTTCTTCTGAAACGAAAGCAGTGAAATGGATGAAATCCAGTTTAAGCTTTATCGCAGCATTGAACATGGGTGGTTTCTGCTAACAAGGCAAGCTCTGATAGTAGAAGAACATCACTAAATCAATTCATCCATCATTCCATCCACCCGCGTGGATAGCGTGCTCGCATTATTCCGCCTTCAACCCTCTAGGCTGTTGCAACATATGGTCATGCCCACGAGTCCTTGACTCTCCCACTAATCAAAAGTAACGGACAAGCTCGTCTTTATATTGAACGAGAAGAATACAGCGTGTCAGGAGCTTGTCAAACCTATTCCTTTCGAAATTCTGGGAGGTAAATTTTCAATAAGCTTCTTCTATCCTGGTACGCGAGGTGGCGAATTTCATGAAACATCTCAGCCCCCCTTTGTACTTTCTCCAATGAGTCGCATTCGCTTTAGACTGAGCAAATGAAACGGATATCCCATATTCTAACCGATGACGGTTTTACACAGAGAAAAGTATCTAGAACCTTTTCGGGGTAATGGTCACAAATGAACGCCGAATTGCCCAGAGCATTCTGGTAGCGCTGCCTATACTCCGACAAGTGTCAGCTTTCGACTTCGTGGAATCCATAATCAGAAACTTTAAGTCACCGCTCTAATAGGTTTACTTCAAAGAAAGTATTCGCCAAGAGTGTCATCGGAGTTTATGCGCATGACTACTGTCTTGTCCTCATTTATAGGCAGTGACCAGTGATTTGTAAAGGTCATTCATCAACTACTTCTTGCAGTTGCTTGTGGCCATCGTTGTAACTGACAGAGGCCCATAGTTTCAGATAATCAGAGAATAAATGACAATCGATGGCTACCGCGTCGGGATTGTCATTTACGAAAATTTTGACTGCCAATGAGCCATGAACAGATCCCTGTGGCACTCCGGAACTTGCTATCATCTCTGAAGACAAAACTCCATTCACCTCTACAGGGTTTGACGGCTCTGAAAAGGATGCATCGATCTACTTAAGAAGACACCCATAAATACCTAGACTTTCCAGGTCGACGAGCAATCGGCGGGGGGTGACACGGTCGGACGCCTTTCTGAAGTTGATAAACGCAACATCGACCGCTTGTCCAGAATCAATCGAAGCAAAGTTTTCGCGCAACGAGCAGATTACTTACGCATGAGCGATTTTTTCTGAATTCATGTTGTTTTAGACACCAACACCCGCACTCTATAAGATATTGCTCTATTTCCCTCTTCATCAACTTCTCTAAAACTTTTCAGATCCCATAAATCTGTTTCACTCCCTGTAAATAGCGGGACAACTATGGTCTCCCCCCTTAACACAGGTTTAATAATACCATGTTTTCATTACTGTAGCAAGAAGCCTAATACTACAGATTTTTTTAAAAAACCTGACAAACAGATCGCACAAGACGTCTGAGAGTGCTCTTGAAACCAATGGATGCATATCATCTGGTCGTGGTACGGATTGTGTATCTTACTGTTAAAATAGGATTCTAACCGTTCTCACATCTACATCAAGATCAGGAAGGACCTCACTGTTCTGAAAGACAGAACGGGGGTCACTGTCCTCCAAACAGTACGCGAGGCATATTGCTTGACTACGGCTTCAGCATTCAAACCATCCTCAGTAGTCTACCCCATTGTGCGGTGACGAATGTATGCAAATGAGAGTTTTGGTGCACAAATAGAGTCGTCAACCAATCGCTGCTCGTACAACATAGGTTTTCTGCGTTACAATGTCGTGCAGAGGTTTCTGGCTTGCTGAAGGTTATCGTAGTCCCTGGCGTTTTTATGGCTTAGGAATATCGAACACATCTTTAGACTTTTGCCACAAAAGTATCCGAAGCCTCTTATCAAATATAGGGGACATTTTACCTTACGACGACGTGTGGACAACAGAAAAACAACCTTAATAACTGTCCAGATAATATTCTGGATCACAGCCAACAATCTTGAAAATCATCTGATTGATCGAAAGACCAATCGAGAGATGATGCAACATCACATAAACTATGTGCATCTGCATTCAAAGAATTCCTTCTGGGAATGGGATCTGTTGCCCAGCCAGTGTTACGTTCCAAATTAAATATTATGGTATCATGATCTCTACAACCTAATGGAGCTTTAATCCGAAGCTGAGTAATATCGGATTGAATACCAGGTCCAAAATGGACTCGCACCCAGTAGGTCCTACTCTGGTAAGATGGGAAACATGCTGTACGAGGCCCACATCAACTACAGCGTCCAAAACGTCCTCCTTCAATTACCCAGAATATTCTTCTAGGTAGTTCACCCAATGTTAGAAGCATTGAAATCGCCAATAATCAAACAGTTTTAAGGTTTACCATACTGACAGTTCTGTGATATCTGACTGAGTATCGGGAGATCGATAAACAACACTTATTGTGGCAAATGAAGCTTCAGTCCTTATACGGCACCATAAGCTTTCACCCATACCGGCAGTCTGCCGGAAACGAAATAAAACTGCGACGAAAATATGTTGTTGGAAGTATAAAGCAACCCCACCATCGATTCTAGCGGTGGTTTGATCTGAGGGAAAAAATAAATGAATAAATGTTTTATTCTTGGATTTTCAAGGCATGATAAGCATGATCAATAATTATCAAAATTGCTTGTAAACACAAAGCATATATATATGAACATTGATTATTAAATTTTCAAGGTCACAGGTGCAGGTAATTTTTCGTTTGGTAAAATGATAAACGTAAATTGTAATCAATCATTTTTACACAAATTTAATATATGAGCTGTTATTGTATGGAAGGGAAAATTGGGTGAGGGGAAAATGACACGGATTATATTGAAGTCTGATACACCTGATTCTCGAAGATTTGGGAGATCTCGAGGAGTCAAATTCTTCAAAAATGTTTAGTTCACAGGTCACATTGTTAACATGAACTGAAAAGGTGCGATCTTATATAAAAGAAAGAAACCAGCTTGATAAAAGCCCAAAAATTTTCACATAGGAGAATTTCGAAATGATGTAGCCAGTGGGGAACCTCAGCAAATCTTTGTTCATGGTTATGTGGTCCAAGTATTACAACTGGCAGGTTACACAAGACTTTTGGTTCAGAAAACAATATTAGACTTGGTTAAACGCTTCTGGACTGGAGTAGTCCGAAAATTTCTAATTAACTTTTCAAATAACCTAGCGATAATTCGTAATGAGGTTCGAATTACCATATTTTAAAGGGGGATAATAACAGATTGTTTTCAATGGGTTGGAAAAATTCCGCATTCGAGAGAAGTATTTAATGAAGGTATGAAAAATTCTTCACTGATTTTATGCAAAATGGCTGACATAAAAACAATATCATCGGGATTATAAGAGATATTTTATTCGACGACAAATTTCTCTTGCTACTTGTAAAGTCAAAGTAACGGTGCAAATCGTATTTCAGGGACTGTTATTGTTTGCCTTTGCATGGCAGATACTGTTATTAAACAAGATTAGGATGTATATAGAGAACGCCTGACGTACTGTGAGCGGTTATGTAGTGACTTCTTCTATATTAAATAAGCGGTATTTAATTAAAGAAAGGTTAGGTTTCAACGCGATACACAAAATTTTTCTTAATAGAATTTAAGGATTCAAGAATGCCGACTATATCGTCTATGACGTAATTAACGCGTAGACCACCATTTTCTTATTTCGGCAATTCAAAACAACGATTCTTATTTACTACGGTACTGTAATTGACCACAACTACAACAAAAATAACTATGCAAACCACAATTGTATAAGGACGTAACAGCAAACAATAGAGCCAAATACACCAGAATCAATTCAATTAAATCGAAGACCACCTCATATGAAAATTGGAAGAATCGAGTTATCAAAATGTTCTGTAAAGTTTTGTGACAAACAAAAGTGACACCAAAAATATCGTCCAAATTCAAGCAAAATACTGGAGCCCAAAATGGCAACCGAATTTAGCAACAATGACCGAAAATGGCAGCAACAAAGAAAAAACGTTTGACCGAAAGCATGGAAAGAAAAGTATTACAATAACAGAATTAATTACAAAAAGGAAAGTTTTATATCAAAATACTGTAGGTAAATTAAACACAAGCAAAATCTATTTGAAAAAATTCAGGTTTTGTAATTAGGTTCAAAATAAAACAAGAAAATAAAAGTGAAAGGAAGAATTTCATACTTCTTTAAACCTTACATCCCCGACAAACTTCTTTCTTTGGCCTAACTATGTTACGATTGCCCGACGAATACTCTAACGAATTTAGAGCGGCAAATGACTTTATTTAGTGGCGAGTCACTTCCGCCACATTGCATCACCTTCAATGGATATTAGTAGCTTTTTATAGAGAATGCGGTTGACAACCGCAGACCCACCACATCCTCCGATGCTGCTTATACCTTATAAAAAAGTTGTCCTGATCCTTACTCAAGTTACCCACGTCTTTTTGGTACCCTTTTAACAAACATACTTTCCGAATATCACGCCGGATCAAGCTATCCATTGTTCGTATTCTGACCGTTTGTTTTAAACCATCATCACTCACTTTTGCTGTCTGAATATTACCAACCGGTATATCTACCTTTTCGATAATTCTTCAGACAAAACCAATACTACATCAACGGGAATAAAATTGCGACGCGTGTTGATCCATCTTAGTCGTTCTTCTAACATCGATAAATATTTACAATTCCATAGTTTCCAAAATATCTCTTTCCAGTTTATTCTCATTCTTTTTACAAACTTGATGTTAACTGGGACTTTGAGGTTATTGTGCTGTAGCAATAAGTCGTTTGTGAGTAGAGTTACTGCATCATTATCATTGGACACGATAGGGATTTATTTATTCGCTATTTAATATACGCTCTACCTCAATCAAAGCTGTCAACAATGTCTATTCTAATTGAGTGTGTTTAATACACATGCCAGCCAGCGCTCTTCTCGTCGATCAAATTAGACGATACCCAAACGTTCGTTCCAATAGCAAATACATGCGTACCGCAAGAACAGCAGCTTGTAAATCAAATCTATGAATAGATACCGTTTGTAAATGTTTGACTCCGGACCATGAAAATAAAAGACGAGCTGGTGATGCGCATCCTTTCTCAAAGGTATGCCCATATGCCACTGCTCCGTGATCAATTTCAGATGCATCGCAAAATATATGTAAATGTGTTTGTGTGTCAAGCTTACTGATGCTGTAATCAAACGAATGTCTGGAATGTTTAACAGTTTTGCGTAACGCATAAGTTGCACAAAATGGTAATCAAGTGGCACCTAATGAATGCACTGTCATCTGGTACGTTTTAAAAGGCGACGTGATGTCTTTATTAGACCACTGAAGCAGTCTCCTCAATGCGTCTCGGTTTGCCTGCGGCACACCCACTTGCAGATACATTTCCTTGATGTCACCCGCGAAAGCACACAGGTGTAACCGGAAACGTAGAAAAACCTCAACAAAGTTCGTTGTCAGCTTCGCACCCTGTAACATCATGTCGTTATTCGACCACTAAAGCAGTTTTAATGCGTCTTGGTCCGCTTGCGGCACACCCATTTGCAAAAACATTTCATTGATGTCAGCCGCGAACGCATACTGGTGTAATCGGAAACGTAAAAGGACCTCAACCAAGATCATTGACATGTTTGGACCTTGTAACAACATGTCGTTCAAACAGACGTGGTTATACTTCCCTGCACAATCAAACACAATTCTACACTTCTCCTGTTCCCGTGTATTCAGTATCGGGTGATGTGGCAAGTACCAAACACGTGTCGGACTCTCAATAGTATGTGGAATATCCTCTATATGTCCGGATTCCAAGTGATGTCGTTATACTTCAACACATCGTAGATACAACTGTCCATCTCTTTTAAAACGGCGTTTTAACATGCTAAGCCTTTTGAGGCTAATTCATAATTATCATTCAATTGAATATCAGGTTTTTTTCAACAGAAGATGTACCTGAAAATGCCCGTCAACCAATGAGGATTTTTCTACTATACGTAGCGCAGATCCATCATTACGAGAGAGAGTCGTATCTTCCACACAAAGATCAGCAAACTCTCCTTCATACAACTTGGTGAGTTTGTCGAGCACATTTTGTGTTCGTGCGGTAAGAGTACTCACATGGTTAACAACTCTCGAACCATCAGTTGGTCCCTGTAATACCCATCCAATTAACGTCTTGCTAGCGAATGGCTGCTCACGGCCACTCAAACATTGTTGGAGCACCTAATGCGCTTCTGGTACGTTGCAGCCAATTAGCAAAGTTATTTCTTATCCAACATTCTCTGAAAATTTCAGATCTCTCAAATGTGTATACTTCGCGCTGATCATATTTGGGAATTCAAAACTGCTTTAGGTAACTTGGAAACTGTGCAAGCTTCGGCAACATGAATTATTTTATTCCAGTCAACCTAATGCACATCGATATTAAATAACGAGATTTTCAAGTTTTGATGTAAACCGAGAGTTTTAATCGACACATCAGCTGGAGCACTAGGCATACAAAATTTCTAAAATAAATTCTGTTAGATCAAAGTTGCATCAGAGCCATTGTCAAGTAGAGCCACGACTGGAGCAAGTCCAACTGGCGTTTTAATGTTCACTGCCAGGTATCCTAAGCTTACTGCTCTACTGAGAGCAGTAGCACTGCAGTTTATAGTTTTTCTTGTTGCTGGTTAGTGTGATCATAATGCAGAGAAGAATGGTGTCGTCTACCACAACCTTCAACGGAACAAGTATTCGGAACCGTGCAATCAAATGCCTTGTGAGACTGTCATAA
This sequence comes from Atriophallophorus winterbourni, assembly GCA_013407085.1. Taxonomy (NCBI): domain Eukaryota; kingdom Metazoa; phylum Platyhelminthes; class Trematoda; order Plagiorchiida; family Microphallidae; genus Atriophallophorus; species Atriophallophorus winterbourni. Next base: position 15,705 of record JACCGJ010014207.1, on the reverse strand, counting down.
GCAAATGTAACATATACTATGCTGCTTAGCGATATTTCATCTGGCTCTTACGTCAGCCTTCTGATAGCTAGTACAATGTTCTTTTTAATGATATCCTCCACATTGATAGCACTTAACTAGCATTGGCCTCGGTTCCCTTGAAGTCATAAATACCTTCCTTTCTACTGACATTCTTGTTTTCTCCGATGGCTTAGACGAGACAGCAGTTCGATCAATAAGCATGCCAAATCTACTTCTGGCATTTCTTGCTATGCGAGATACGAACTCGGTTGGTCGGGAAAAGTCAACTTTCGACCGGTCAGCAAAAATCGTATCCGCTGCGTCATCCAACTGCTGTTGTAACACAGAAGGGTAGCATATTACTAATCCTTCCAATGTTGTGACTGAATTCAAATCAGCATCACACTTCATTTGCTTCAACGTCATTTAACAATTTTCCATTTTTATAACCAAATCAGACAAATCATCGACTATGTTGGAAAGTCTTCTGAATTCATCAATCAATTGCTCTAACTTGGACCTGGCAATAACATGCAGTAGCCCGAATAAATCCTTCGAAATCGCTTTCGCCCTCGAGAAACCCTCAGTGGGTTGTAGCATAACACATGAATCAATGGCTTTTCGAGCCTCACACCGGCAATAAAACATCAAATACAACATTTGCTTGCCCAGATCCATAAGCTTAGACTCGATATACCATTTAAATTGCTTCATGAATTTCCAATAATCCATTAGATAACCGTCAAAGTATGATGCTTCTACTTTAGGTAATCCGATCCATATGCTCATAGCTGGTTCAAATAGCGTAACGTCGAGTCGAACCATTCAGTATTGCTGCTTGTACCGGCGATCAAAAAAGAATTTCACACTCCTTTAAACCTTAGACCGACTTAGTCTTTGAGTCACTGCTCATAACCTTTTTTACTGACACTTTGAAAAGCGAATTTTATTACTCTGAGAAGTGTTACAAAGCTCTTCGGAGTATAACAGAAAAGAAGTCAAACTTATGTTTCGTAGAATCACGATGTCTAGCAAACGTTTGTTTTCAAGAACGCTCATTATTGGATTAAAAACTCTCGTCAAAAGTAGTATGAGCCGAAATAAGCTGTGCTATTCGTCTGCTGTAATAATAATGGAAAATGTGTTTCAAAATGACTCGCCAATGAAGAACAAGTGCGAGGAGAGTGAATGTTTCACGAGATTTCAAGGCACTACGCCTGAAAGTCAGCAAAAGACACTCTGTAATAGGATCCTGATCGAAGCAAATCTTGTATAACTGCCATCAGGCGGGTACAGGCGTTTTCGCATGCTAAGTCCAATCAGTTTCACACTGCTTTGGTCTCTAAAACGGTGTATGTGCGAGTTTGCTCTCATCCCGATTAAAAGGGGATTGAAACGTGTGCAGAATATAAATGCCTGGGTACTGTACACAAATGTTTGCAGTATACGTGATAAGTAGGGAGTTCTGCAGATTGCTGCACTTGAGAACCAACCCGATCCAATTGCCGCTGTGAATTATGTTTGATATCAGATTATCGTCGTTCGTGTCAAATAAGCACGCAATCTATCGTAAGGATATTAATAATGGTGCCTCGGGAATCGGTGTGTCAATTATGAGTCATACATACCTTCTTCACAGTTAGACATTATTGAAAATCAATTTTTCACAAAATCTAACTAACATCGGTATTTCTCACTGTCACTTTGAGGAGACCCGAATTTACATGTGCTAATAAAAGCTCGGGTGCTTCACCACTAGACAATCAATTACTGATTGATGCACAGAAAGTACTGGAAGTGTAATAAAAAGAATTTTTAATTGTTCGATATTTTATTCTTTCGGGGATCGATTGAAATAGCGAAATTTCATCATCAGAGTCATCTGAGTCGCAATATCTGGACTGGTCCTCTGCGTCTTTTTCCAGCATGGATGGGAACATACAAGGTTTGAGGCGGAAAAATCTCCTTACACATTACATTTGGTTCTCTCATATCATGAAAAATTTATTTGTGGGATTCAGCACCTTTCGCCACTATGCAAGAGTGATCACGCCGTTATTCTGTTGGACTGGAATTAGGTGCATATTAGTCACCAAATGAATATGTCCAGCAGCTTTGGTCTCCTAGATATCGAACAACTACAAACTATGGAACCAGACGAATTACAACTTAGTGTAGAAATCAGGTGTGAATATTATGAGAGGACAGCGTTTGCAAATACACGAAGGATTTGCATTTCTAAGAATAGTTAAAACGCGAGGAAAACCACCCTTAAGGAGCGCGTCTGTTTTTAGCGCTATCAGACGGAGTGACCGTAGTTAGAGGGGTTTCAAATTCTCTGGAATTCACAGATCTAGACTGCGGTATATACAGACCAGAAATTCATCTGTTGCGCTGCAAAGAAAAGCTAAACGGAAAATTGAATTCAAATTTGCCAAAAAAGCAAAGATTAACTTGAAAGCTTTGTGTGGCTACGTTCACTTCAAACGATCCTTAATATAAGAAATAGGTACGTTAGTGTAGGGTGATGGTAACATGGCTTTGACCGCACAGGAAAAAGCGGATGCTTTGCATTTATTCTTCCGCTGTGTTCATCAGCTTGATTCAGGTAACCATTTAGAAACTCACTAGTGCAAAGCACATTTCTTTTGCTCTTTGGGGGTTAATCAGGACATGGATAATCCGAAATACGCGTTAGTGGTAGCTGGACACAAAAGGGTCCCAGTTTGGATGTACGCAACTATAGCCCAGCATGCTCGACGAGCATTCGTTGCACGTGCTTAGAAAACATCATTCGGCAAACGATATGTAAACATTTTGTATCCCATTCGTCAATATGCAATGCTCAGTATGGATTCTGGAAAGGAAGGTCCTGCCTAAAAAATCTTCAGAGCTTTCTTGATGAAATGACATTACGGATCGATGTAGTGAGAGTAGTCAGACTATGCTACCTTGCGTTCCAGACAGTCGTTGGCTCTATGAACCACAGATACCTCATGCACAATCTGAGGATGTTTTGCATCACAGTTGAATTACATCGATAGGTAGACAGGTTCATAACGAAATAGTTCTATGTTAAAATCGCAGGGGTGTGCTCGGAGGAATCAGTGATACTCAGTGGAATGCCTTACGGCTCAGTGCTTTGTTCACAACTTTTTCTTATTCTTGTAAACCATCTGGCATCCTGTTTGAGGTCATGTTAATTTCTTTATGCTGATGAGGTTGAGATCCTAGAAATTGACAGTAGAAAAATAAATAAATAAATAAATTTATTCTTGGAAATCCAAGGCATGATAAACATGATCTCTAATTTAGAAAAGGTAATCAAATGGTCGAATCCATGGGACTTGCTAATAAACTTGGGGAAGAGCTGTGTTTTAACGACTGATTTGGCGACAACACAACTAGAATTCTGCAATGGAACCTATCAGAATAGCTGATACTTAAAAACTGAAGGCTCTCGGCATTACTATCAATAGAGGTTTTTAGAGGTCTACTCAATGAGTCGAAGCAGCAAACGCAGCTTTAAATAACAGATCAGACTGCGCCGTTAACCTACTATTTTCTTTCCTCTATACAAGGTATTCTCGCGACCTCGCTTAGAATATTGTGTTTAATTCTAGGCACCGTACTTAAAATAGATCCCATGTTTCTCGAAAATGTCTGGCGCCTTGCGACTATGATGATTGAGGGTCAAACAGGTACAACCTACCATACCAGACTCAAAGACATCTATTTGTTTTTATTTAGGAGACGTTGGCTGCAAGGCGACCTAATAGGAGACTTCAAGATTTTAAAGGGTCACACGGGAGGTAACATTAATGAGTGAATGATGTTTGTCCGTGAAACAGCTACAAGGAATAATGCATTGAAACTTCTTGAAAGTAGACCCAGGCAGTGACCGTGTGGTAAACTACTGAAATGAGCTCCTAGATGGTAAAACATTTATCTACCATGTTATGCTTCAAGAGTGAACTAGACGCTTATTAGCATAGCCTATTTCCAAACTATGCGTAATAAACAAATCAAAAACAAAAACTATTTGTTTTGTTCACGCATATTATTACAGTGTTGCCTGAATCGATGACATCTCACAATGCTGGTGAAAAAAAAGCCACCGGACTTTCCCGATATCCGGAAACAACGGTGCGTAAACCGTATGAACTCTATACTTTATATACTGTAAAAAATCGATGTGCTATGTGCTGGACCGCATAACGTTGAAGGAAATCTCAGCACATGAATCGCCTTCTAGCCAACCTGTAAAACGTGAACTTGAACCTTTAGGTAATTAGACTTTTTCCATCTTTCATTCCCATATACAAACGACTGTGCATTCTACAAATCAATCTTGGTAATAACGGGTGTTTTCAAACACCTCTGTGAGGAAGACTAAATACAACTTTACTTTTTAATTGAGCGCACTTTATATTTGTTCTATTTTTACTTTCAGACCAACGACGAGGTCCTTGGTCATTTGCTGGTCGATACAATGAGCAACTCTCACATCATGGAACACAGAGACTTGTCGTACATTTGACTGCGTGATTGCACGCACGTTTTGAATTTTTTCTTCGGTACTGCGCGACTTTTAACAGATACGACTGTGCATCATTCCATACACCTTTGTGTTCCAAATCCTGGAGATTTCATTTAGTGTATGTGCTATCATTGAGATTGTTGTAAACTCAAGCTTTACCTCAACCGCTACATTTGGTGACTATTGGGTACAAAAACCTGTAAACGCCACACCGGAAACAGATAAAAAGTTTAATGCTAGACATCTGGAGAGTTTCGTACACGTTTTTGACTATTTGCCATCATCCCGATTTTTCACTCTGGTCATTTTGCACCAAACTCTTCATGAAAAATGGCCTTTCGGAATCATGTGTCCAATATTATATCATCTGTGAACGACGACATGGCAAGTTAATTACAAGCAGCCAACATCCAGTTAAATTGCAAACCGGATGCTCTCTGAGAAAAATTGGATGGATTGTTTGGCCAGTTGACACGTTTCGCTATTTGCTAAAAAAGTTTTGGAATCGCACACAAGCAACCCCATAAACAGAGGAAGCATACTTGGCTGATCTAAGTAAACTGGCTGCTCACGCCTCAGGTGATTTTCCAAAAGCGTAAAACGATTAACAACTTCTTCATCATTTTACAGTCAGTGTGACTGATCCTCAATGAAAATGGAATTCGTATGTAGTCCACTGTGCAGCTTCACGGATTCGACAGAACTCGCCCGTTCTTTCAAATAAACAACTGTGCCATCGCAGCATGTGGTTTTACCTGTTGTCTTAACGCCGAACGTTCAGTCGACTCACTCCACTACACGTTTTGCCTGACGCGATGATAACGTAACCAATTGCATATAATGCGGACGATTTGGTAAAGCGACTCAACGATGTGGGCACAATTCGTGGACCAGGTTAGCATTCGCAGACAATCTATGTATCTACTTGTTTTGCTCAGTTGTCGTTTCACCCAAGCCTGGTAGTTTTTCTGTCATCATTGATGGTGTATGCAGCAACAACTTAATCGACACCGGGCTTCATGTTCGACAATTGATCGTGTGTTTCCCCCGATGCTGGCAGAACAGGAGTCAGTGATAGAACTTTAATTTTGGTTTACGGCACGGAGTTAAAAGTGTTCGGCAGTCATTGCTGTTAGATAGATATCGGAGACTTGCAAGCGTCTTAAAATTCGTACGCGCTGACATACCATGACATGCCATACTTAAAATGGTTTTCTTATCACTCCAACATGATCTCATTGATTTATCTCACGGAACCTTTTCATTTGCAAAACGTAGTGCCCTCCAGGTGAATCTCATTACTCTAACTACTGATTGAATAGACCTAATAATCAGGACATCTTGTGTTGCAGAACCACAAAGAATTTGCCTCCGAGCAATATTGAATACAATTTGTTATATTTTTGATTGCAACAATAGTCGCCGTGGCAGAAAAAAATGTACTACGACATCTCATCTATACTGTCAATCACCAGTCGATTTGCCCATCAGCACGCTGTGTACCGGTTTATAACCAAGCCGAGTTGTACATCTGGATAAAAGATATGCTTGATCAAGCTATAATTAAGCCATCTGTTTTACCATTGGCGTCACCTGTCGTACAAGTCAAAAATAATTCTTGCTACGGATGTTTGTTGACTACCGGCGCCTGAATTCACTTACCATGAGGGATTTGTTTCTTCTCCAGCAAATCGACGATACCCTTGATGCAGTTCTCCACTTTAGATTTAGCTGCGGGATACTGGCAAGTCGAGGTTCACCCAGCTAATGGATACAAAACCGCATTTGTCGTGGACATGTCCGCTACTCCACACAATACAAGTATCTTGTGGATAGTATGAGTTCGAAACAATGCGATTCGGACTGGCGAATACAGCCGTAACCTTTCGGCGCATGATGAATACCGTGCTGCAAGAGCGAGTTACTGCACAATGTCACATTTATCTGGATGACATTATCTTGTTCGGACGAACAATTGATGAAAACAATCAAAATATACATAGTGTTTTTTATCGTTTACGTGAGTTCGGTTTAACGCTGCGCTCAGTGAAATGCGAGGTTTTACAGAGAGAGGTCAAGATTTTGGGTCACCTACTATCTTATAAGCGTGTTTGAACTAATCTAGAGAAAACCGATAAAGTCGCCAATTGGATGACTCATTCTAACTGTCACGAAGTCCGACGTGTCATGGGTTTAGCTTCGTATTATCAAAAATTGAATAAGGATTTTTATTTCATTGCCGCATCCTTGCATCGCAAGAAGCATAGAAGAAAAAATTTAATGGACAGCGGAGTGTGAATTGGCCTTCCAGCATGTGAAATTTCGCTAACATCACCAATGCTGGCACTTCCATGTGTCCGACCAACTGCGAGGTGCTTTATTTTGGATACGGATGCCAGTGGAATGGTCATTGGTGCTGTTTCATCTTAGTATTTTCCACATTGTACTGAACAGGTAATCGCGGACAACATTCAAAACCAGAACGCTAATACAGTACCGCGAGACGTGAAATGTTAGAACTTTTTATTTTTCCTCCAGCTTTTCCGGCCCTACCTCTTGGGAAAACCCTTCATGCAAGAAAAATTGCAAGAGTACAATTTAAAAAAGCATCTATCGACCAGGGAAACAGCATGCTAATGCTGACGCACTATCGCTTGCAACTACAGATTCGATCGACGCATACTGGCAAACTCGTAAGAAGAAAGCAAAGGGAACAGACGTCTGCTCGATGATGTATATAAATTTATGGGAATTGTAGACCGACAGGAATCGGAATAGAAGGTAGAATTTCAGGAGAGGTGAACTCGTGGGCTCTGCAATCTCATCTAAAAATATTGAAAGGCGTCCTTTATATCCAGCCCCCACACGCAAAATCACCGAGGATAGTCGTCCATAAACACAAAGTTAACAAAATCATTGATTCTTTACATACGCAAATCGGACATCTTGGTCAGTGAAAGACAGTGGCTTTGATTAATCAACTGTTCTGGTGGCCAAATTTACAAAACAACATGAACAGTTTTCGCAACGAATGCAGTTTGTGCTCGCGTATCAGAGCTCATTCAATGACACAAAACGCCCCATTACACAACATCACCACTAATGGACCCAATGAACTACGTGGATTTCAAATTATTGGACCACTACCAGAGACACGTGCTGCAAATAAGTACATATTCGTGATGGTTGACAAATTTACTATTTTGCAGCGTCATACCTATCACGAACCAAGAAGCAATAACTGTTGCTGATGTGATAGCCTGTGAATGGATTGCTCGATATGGATCCCCTCTATCAATCTACTCTGATCAAAAGACATTCCCCATTCAAAACAGACATATATTCCAACAACAACAAAGAGTTTCAACAGAACATTCTTTGAAGATTATGCCTCTTTGAGATCTCCAACATCTTCGATGACCAGGTCTATCGAACTTCGATATTCTTCGTGTCATTTTTCCCCTCACCCCATTTTTCCTTTCATGCAATAACAGCTCATACATTGAATTTCTGTAAATATGTTGAACTACCATTTTCCTTTATCATTTTAACGAACGACAAATTCCCTGCACGTGTGACCTTGAAATTTTAATAAACATTGTTCATTGATATGCTTTATATATACAAACAAATTTGATAATTATTGATTATGCTTAACATGCTTTGGTAATCCAAGAATAAATCAGAAGGAACAGCGTTTGGAAGCCATCTTTTGCGCCAACTGTGCCAAATTTTCGGTTCAAGTAAGACGCGAAGAACTCCATATCACCCCAAATCAACGGTTTGGTTGAGCGGACAACTCGGACGATACGGTCTATTGTCAGTTAAAAAAATAAGCGAATATAGTACAAACTGCTTTACTGCCTTTTGGCATATCGTGCAACATTACACAGCTCTACTGGATTCACACTTGCCTATTTAAATTCCGGTCATGAACTCCTAATACCGATCGACATCGTCACACACCGTCCTGCAGAGACACTTAATCCTGTTCACTACAATGAAAAATTGCGAGAAACGGTAACCCTTATCTTTTAACTCGCCGGCCAAGCAAGCGGCTGAACTACGAGCACACCAAAAGCGATGATAAGATTTAACTCTGCGCTATATGTCAACCAAAGTAAGCGATTATATGTTACTTTACCGTCCCATGGAATAAACCTTTCGTTTTACTTACGGAACGCTCTCATACCAATGTTCTGCTTGATATCATTGATCCGACCACCACAACTGTTAACATGTATAACAACCAGCTAAAACCGGCTAACCTATCCCAAAGTCAAGACAAATTCGACAGCGTCGTTCCGCCCGGGGTTGTAACGATTGCAGAACAAACGGTGGAAGTGCTAGCTGAAAAATGACTTGCTACAACAAAGGTCTCCTGCACTGAGAAAAGTGCAACTGCTTAGGGGGTCGGTGAAACGAAGACTAAATACAACTGTTCTTTTAACTTAAGCGTATTTCATTTTTGTTGTCTTTATCCCTTTCAGACCGACAACGAGTTTCTTTAATTGTTCGTTAGTCGAAAAAATGAGCGACTCCTTCATCCTAAAAAACAGTAACTTATCGTATTTTTGACTGCGTGATTGCACGCACGTTTTGAATTACTTCTTTTGTAATGCGCGACTCTTATATTTTCTATCATCGTAATTCTTATTTCTCTAAGTTAGACATTATCGTTCCGTTTCGATTACCAATAACGCCATATTGTTTTATCGATTTTCTTTCATCGTTATCACTAATATTACATCATTTTTCTGTTCGTTAACTCAGTCAACGATATTCATTTTTTAAGTAGAATCTGTAAATAATCAACACAATCATTATTAACAATGTACTCTTTGTCCACGCGCGGTCTTCGATTTTCTGTGGTTGTTTCAGAGGCAAAATTGTATGTATATATAACTGAAACCCACTTACCCTCAGGATCAATTCCTCACTATCAACTACAAATTGGTGGCCCACGTGATTCGAATACTCAGGTCGTGAGTAACTAGCTGCCTATTATGCGATGCAAGATTTCAGACATTTGCTTGCAGGGAGTGATTTCACAGTATTGACCGATCACAAGCCTCTAACTTTCGCTTTTGCACACCATTAGATCCATATTCGCCTTTAGAAATACGTCAACCTTTCAATCAAATACGCAGCACTCGTTCCGCACCGACGAAGTAGGATCCGTTATCTGAATATATGACTTGGGGTTTACCTTGACGACCAATGAAGAGGAAGAGCGCCATCAAAAAGGAATCGGTATCTATATAATGGGCTACTTTTATATGAACAGCGCGTGACTGCAAGCAAGTAAACGAACAACCATAACGTTTTTCTACAGATCGTCCTTGCTTTACTTCAAACGGTCCAAAATAGTCCAATCCCACATTGGCAAAAGTATACGAACCTGTGGCAACGCGAACTGGAGGAAGAACAGGCATCAGTTGAGACGGTGAACTGTCATTTATAAAGCGGGTACTTGGGAAATGCCTCATCTGCAAAAGGTTAGATGCCAGACCCGCATCTCAACTGATGGCTGATCTTCCTCCAGTTCGCGTTGACACAGGCTCGTATCCTTTTGCCAAGGAGGGATTACAATGAAGGAGGGATTACAATGACCCTGAATTATAGATCTGTGTATAGTATTCATACTTTGTCCGGCTTTAATAATAAGGTGGCGTATCTTTTCGTTGAAAGTGAGTGATGAAAAATATCGAAATCCTAAATCACGCGTGCTGTCAATCATAATACTAAGGGCTTGAACCCCTGTCGTCTATCAAGAAGAAGAAGAAGAACTTGGATTGTTCTATTTGGAGAAACAGAAAATTGGATTGCTCATCTGGAAACGGTCAATTTGGATCGTCTGCATATTTGAACAAGGATCAACTTGGATCTTCGTGCCGCAATTCTATTTTGTTTCAAACTTGGTGACGTCGCCTGTTTTTCTTTTTTTATGTCTTCGCTCACGTGAATATCCACAACAATACCTAGTGGCCAAGCACGCTTCGAAGCTTCATTATTGTTCACTAGTACGATATCCCCAACGTGGAAATTACTTTTACGATGGATCCACTTCTGTCTTGTCTGTAGCAGTGGTAGATACTCTGACTTCCAACGCTTCCGAAAGACGTTCGCCAAGTGCAGCAATTGTTTCCAATTTCTCTTGTAACTGTCAACAAACCCATCTTCCTAACGCATTCCATCATTCGAGCGATTCAGCAACAAGTTGTTGGGACACAGAGAAAGGGAGTCGATGTCGTCTGAAGAAAAAGGAACAAGCGGTCTGTTGTTCAGAATCCGCTCAACTTCAATCAAGGCGGTTTGCAGGGTCTCGTCGGATAGTGTTTGTTGTGCGCATGTAACATTCAAAGCACGACAAATTGATCTTATCAATCGTTCCCAAACACTTCCTCGATGACTAGAGTATGGAGGGTTGAAACACCATTTATTACTGGGTGAAGCTAGCCTTTCCGATAAACCGTCGCTTTCCAATCCTCTCAACCAAATACGCAGCACTCGTTCCGCACCGACGAAGTTGGATCCGTTATCTGAATATATGACTTGGGGTTTACCTCGACGACCAATGAAGCGGAAGAGCGCCATCACAAAGGAATCGGTATCTATATAATGGGCTACTTTTATATGAACAGCGCGTGACTGCAAGCAAGTAAACAGACATCCAGAACGTTTTTCTACAGATCGACCTCGCTTTACTCCAAACGGTCCGAAATAGTCCAATCCCACCTTGGCAAAAGGATACGAACCTGTGGCAACGCGAACTGGAGGAAGAACAGCCATCAGTTGAGACGGTGAATTGTCATCTATAAAGCGGGTACTTGGGAAATGCCTTATCTGCAAAAGGTTAGATGCCAGACCCGCATATCAACTGATGGCTGATCTTCCTCCAGTTCGCGTTGACACAGGCTCGTATCCTCTTGTCAAGGAGGGATTACAATGACCCTGAATTATAGATCTGTGTATAGTATTCATACTTTGTCTGGCTTTAATAATAAGGTGGCGTATCGTTTCGTTGAAAGTGAGTGATGAAAAATATCGAAATCCTAAATCACGCGTGCTGTCAATCATTTGAATTGCGCTATTTTTTGGAAGGATCAAGTTATTTTTATCGTGCATCTTATAGGCATAGAATAGATTTTGCTGTTGAGAACGTTAGAATAATATTTTTGGCCCAATCTGCAATTGCAGCTAAATCATTGTTTAGTCAAGCTATATAAGTTTGCGCTTGATTAGCTGGAAAAGTGATAACAACTTTCATGTCATCAGCGAATAAGAACCGTTTGCTATGTGAAATGACGTTATGTATGACATTTATATATATAAGAAATAGTGAGGGGCCTAATACGCTACTTTGAATCACCTCACTGGGATTAGGTAAGCTGCGTGATCTACGGCTTTTAACTTCAACAGAGTCAGTGCGGTCAGTAATAAAAGAAGTTAACCAGGAAACAAGATTAGCTTCGAACAACGTATCCCGTGACTTGGTCACGTTGGTAGATATAACATTAGTGTTTATACTGGCAGATTTGGGTTTGTTATTTGATTTGGTCGTTTGAGAACTGGTTTTAGTGAGTCCCTTCTTTTTCCCGTTCAGTTAAGGACTCACTGATCCCGGCGAACACTTACCCGTTTTAGTTCCCATCTGCGCGGTTATCTGGGTAAGTGTTGGCCTGTCTAAGTATGATGGATCTTTTATCGGCTATTTGGCAGTAAACTCTAAGTTGGGTGACGATGGTGCCATTATAACGTTTTTTAACATTCCATTCTGTTTTTGTATACTGGATTCTGTCCACTAAGTCACGTCTCAATTTCGTTCTCAAAGGTTTCCGCTTCCGAGAATGTCGCTGTTGGTTTGGCCTCACCAACCTAGCAAACGTAACAAACACCAGGACAATGATCTCCATTAATAATCGATACCAAATCCGTAGTAAGCGATTTGCTCCAATTTGCTTGCACTTTGAACAAACAAGCGCAACACGTGACAGACCTTGCCATAGGACTTACCGACTTTTGGAAAACCATAAACATGCAGCCAGGTGCGCTTTTTATCATTTTCAGGGTCATCCGGTCAGGGTTGTAAGCAGTACTGTTCAGTGGTGTGTGCACAAGCAGTTGTTCTGTCGAGCGATCGATGATGAATATCGTGAGCGCGACATGGATAAGAGCAACATCAGAATTGTTTCCGGCGATACGCTTCGGTAGTTGGTCGCACGGTGTTGAATATATAAAAAGTCAATGGCAAAGAATAAGATATTTCCGAAGACATTAATCCATTGAATGAATTAAAGGGTATCAACAGCGGTGCACGCGTATATCGAAAATGGGAAAACCAGGAGAAATCCGAATTCGCTAGTATTATAGAATAACGCTACGAGAGTGGTATATTCAGAAAGCTCATTTCGACGGTAGTCCAGGTACGTGTAAGTGTAAGAACAGTATATACTGATGATCAGGAGCACAAAATAATGCGACCACACGACATGTATTAACGTATCTAATTTCAAAACTTACAGAATTCAATGAGCACGAAAAGGAGGTTTTGTTTTGTTCGTATTTGTACCGCCTGTTTGATAGCAACAGAAACACGACCTTCAGTAACGGTTCAACTTTGCCACGTAATGCAAATTGAACATTGAAAAAGTGACTTGTCTAACCCGCCACTCTAATTGAGCTCATATTGGTCAACCTCGCTTGCTCAAGCTAACACTGAAATGCGAGGCTGATATCTAGAACGCACTGCTGAATGTGAACCTACTCGAGACAGATCCCGACTCAAACTGCCGCATATATTCCGAAGTAACATGGTGGGAAAGGAAGGGTAGTTGAACACCATGGAAAAACGATATCACGAAGTATAGTTTTACTTGCTTCACCAGAATGTACTTCCCGAGAATCTATCAAGAAAACCGCAGAACACTGCGTCGCTAAATTTTGTGCTCTCCAGATATTTCTGGTGCCGTTGTTGTGAAAACGTTTTGGCCAAAATATGGAAGTAAGGATTACGTTCTTTACCAGTTCTATAGCCGAAATTGAAAGGTGGGAATGGATAATGAGAAACAAAAATTACCCAATGATGTTAGCCTCAGCCCAGCCGAAACCAATGTCATAAGTCAAACACTCCCCCGTCTGAAGACATCCAAATGGAAAAAATCATCAAAAAAGGTAGTGGGTCCTGCTCAAATCTAGTCTGACTGAACAATTCATACCGAAACCTAATTGTCGATTCAAGCGGTCGGCGACCGATAAGAAGCTTACATGTTTTATAATATCAGGCAATGACTATTCTGAGGGATCCGACATCACACTGTTTAGCATCTAATCACATACCGCATGTTTCATCGCCACTTGTTAAGTCCGACTCTAAGGAAGTCGGACCAACAACTCTAGTATACACGCAGTCATTACTCAGGAAACAATACGACTAAGTGCATCTATACAAACGCAAACAGCTTTTCCAACAAATTATTCGAATTGTCCGAGATTTGTAACGAAACGGCGAAAGACAGCTGCAATAACAGAAACGTAGTACCATTCCTCATTTTCTGAAAATAAACTCTCTTTTCCCTACATGTCTCTATTCCAGCGTGACAGTTTAGGTGATAACGGAGGAAAAGCACGTTACTTCAAGCAATCGTTTAACTATAGAGCTATGAACGACCAGACTTTTGATATAACTGACACACTGGTGCTCCCTGACTTTTACTTCAGGAGACCAATGCATTATTGAAGTGATCTATCGTTCTCCAACAGCAACTCTCGACCCAAAAAATAAACGTATTAATTCTGTTCGCTATGTAACAATGCAGTACAATATTCAAACATCGATAATGTTGGATTCTAAATTTTCGCAGATTTTTTGCCGGGATGATCATCCATCAGGAACACTTGAATATGAATTTCAAGCCGTCTTTGATAAATAATAATATTACTTTTTTTGGACAACCAAGGCATGCAAAACATGATCAGTTTATCAGAATTTGAACAGCAAAAGAAAATAGAACAATGCAACGTGACCGAAGTCAGCGGGATTTTCCAACATTGTTTTCATTCAATAATGGAAATGAATATACAGTAGGTAAGAAAAAATTCTCAATGTCTAATAACAATACAATTTAATTTAAATTATGTCAAGATTTACGAATGCCAAGGATGTGAGAAGCAAATGGAGAACAGAAATGGAAGGTAATTATGGAAAACGTGGTGCGAATTGTAATGAAGTTGTCATAAAAATTGATAAATGAATTATATTTGCATAAATTCACGTTTTTACGGAAATGTTAGCTGAAAATATTGAAAAGAGAACATAAATCCATCGGAATAAGAAAATCTAAGAAATTCTGGGGAATAAGACTTGGTGTGGTTAATAGCATGGGAGTAGGGTACGCTGTGTGCTCCAATGCGCTTGAAGAATTGTCGACGAATCGAACCAAAATTTGTTTACCAACCTGATTTTCGTTATCTGCAGGAGAGTGGATCGCATACGGAACAAATCTCGGGTGGATAGATTTCGAGCAAGTTTCATTGATGGTTCGGTATTCGAAGACACTGAAATATAATGAAAGATTTTCTCTTCACCAGCTCGGTGGGGTTCAAAATAAAATAGTACATCATTTGAGAAATAAAAACTTGTACATTAAGAAAACCTAATGTGTTAGTTTTTAACGGTTTTTTTTCATTTTTTGGTAGATTTTATTATTTTGCACGTTTGGATGAAAATGTAACATTTGTAGGCCTCATACGAAATTAAAGACAGTTATATACATAATGGGGTATAGAAAATATTATCGAAGACAATGTTGAGATTGATAATAATATATATATTCTTGGACATCTAAGGCATGCAAAACATGATCAGTTTATCAAAATTTGAACAGCAAAAGAAAAAAGTACAGTACAAATGACCGAAGTGAGCGGGATTTTCCAACATTTTTTATGTTCAATAATGGAAATGAATATACAGTAGGTGAGAAAAAATTTTCAATGTCTAATAGAAATAAAATTTCATTTAAATTATGTCAAGATTTACGAATAGCAAGGATGCAAGAAACAATTGGAAAACAGAAATGGAAGTCAATTAAGGAAAAATTGGTGCGAATTGTAATGAAGTTGTCATAAAAAATTGATAAATAGATTATATATGCAAAAATTCATGT
>JACCGJ010014206.1:0-16208 GCA_013407085.1 Atriophallophorus winterbourni | reverse complement strand
CCCTGTTGTATAGCCAGTGAACGAACTATTGATTATTCACCGATGAAGATCGATTTTGAATTCAAATTATGATTTTCGCTCACTGAGATATTCACACATTCGCTCACTTGTGATGCACTTTACATTCGGTAAATAGACGAGTTGAGTGACAGTTGCGTTCTTTCTGACCAAACGGGCTGGGCCAACAACAGTACAGAACAGACATAACATTTGGCGACGGGGTGTTTTCATTGATGTCCGCTGAATCAGAAGTGTCACTTCTACAAAAGTTGCTCGAACGAATACTCCAGATAAAAGAAGGAGATTCTTCTGAGACATTGCGTCAGTTAGTTGATGTCATTCGCGCATCAATTGGAGGTTTGCTTGATTCACCGTCAATTCACGACAATTTTACAATCCAGGCGGTACATCAACCAGAACAGAAGAACACTGAACAACCGTTTCCGCATCTAACACGACAACCAAAGCTGCTCAAGACAGCTCAAAAACCCAAGCCCCCATCCAAGTGCTGGCAATGTGGAGAATGGCATTTTGTGCGTTTTTGCCCATCCAAGAAACACAGATGCCAGAATTGCAACAGAATGGGGCATAAAGAAAATTACTGCCGTGCGAAGTATTTTAATAAGAAATCTGTACTAAATCATTCCAATAATGAAACTTATCGCTCCTATCCCGTCTTTTCAACCTTCCAAGGGGATGTGAGAAATCGACGGAAGTACCTTACCGTCACGCTAAATGGTACGCCCACCCGTTTTCAAGTTGACACTGCCTCCGACATCACTATAATATCGGAAGACACTTGGCGATCGGTTGGCAAACCAAACATATATCCCACCAGTCATGTTGCACGCAGCGCATCTGGAGGAAAGTTAAATCTCATTGGCCAGATTACCTGCTGTATTGCCTTCAACGACACACAACTAGAAGGTGTCTGTTACGTGTCAAAGCATCCGAACTTGGATCTTCTTGGCCTGGATTGGCTTGAAAATTTGAAGTTGCTTGATTTCCCACTGAACACTGTGTGCAATGCCGTGAATCAATTGACAGATGACTGGGTAAAACAGATTCAACTCAAATTTCCGAAAGTCTTCCAAGATGGCCTTGGATATTGCCGGAAAACTTCAGCAAAGCTGAATTTGAAGCCGAATGCGAACCCAACATTTCGTCCCAAACGCCCCGTACCGTACGCTCTTTTGGAAAGCGTCGACAAAGAACTTGACAGACTGCAAGCCGCCGGAGTAATCAAACCCGTCAACCACTCAGCATGGGCAGCACCAATTGTGATTGTCAAAAAACCGAATGGTAGTCTGAGAGTTTGCGCGGATTATTCGACTGGTCTAAATGCATCCTTGGCAGATCATCAATACCCTCTACCTCTTCCTGAGGACCTCTTCGCCAGATTGAATGGTGGTCAGTGTTTTGCAAAACTGGACCTATCGGAAGCTTACCTCCAAATTGAGGTCGCTGAAGAATCAAGAGAGCTATTAACCATCAACACTCACCGTGGGCTCTTCCAGTACCAACGCTTACCGTTTGGTGTCAAGACTGCACCTGCTATCTTCCAACAGGTAATGGATACCATGCTCCAAGGTTTACCCTATGCTGCTGCCTATCTCGACGATATAATCATAGTCGGATCAAATGTGGATGAACTACGTGATCGTATAAAGGAAGTCCTCAAACGCATAAACGAATACGGCTTCCGTTTACGGGCCGAAAAATGTGAATTTTTCATGGAATCTATAAGATATCTCGGATTTATCATTGATCGTCATGGTCGACGGCCAGATCCATCAAACATTGATGCAATTCAGAATATGCCACCACCACATGATATCCAACATTGCGATCATTCCTCGGATTGGTCAGCCACTATGGCGAATTTTTACCATCATTACACAAATTACGCGGCCCTCTCAATAATCTACTGAAGAAGGATACCCCTTGGATATGGTCAGAAGAGACCCAACAAGCTTTCGATAAAATAAAGTCGATGCTGACCTCAAATCTTTTACTGACACATTACGACCCAAGGCTCCCAATCGTTCTAGCCTCGGACGCTTCTAGCTACGGAATCGGTGCAGTTATCTCAAATGTTTTCAAGGATGGAACCGAAAAAGCCATTGCTCACGCAGCACGATCACTCACCTCAGCTGAACGGAATTACAGCCAAATCGAGAAAGAAGCGCTTGCCATCATCTTCGCTATCAAGAAATTTCATAAGATGCTATACGGCCGGAAATTCACGCTGCTGACGGACCATAAACCGTTGCTTGCTATTTTTGCATCAAAAAAGGGCATTCCTGTCGACACAGCAAACAGGTTACAGCGATGGTCAACCATCCTGCTGGGCTATAATTTCGACATAAAGTACATCTCCACCGGGAAAATCGGACAAGCGGATGCACTCTCAAGACTGATAACAGAAAACACAATAGAAGAAGACATGGTAGCCCAAACAACTCTGGATGCTGACATCAGTTGTTTATGATGAAACTGCCGGTAACAGTTGACCAAATTCGAGATGCAACATTAGAAGACCCCGTACTCCAAAAGGTATTTGAATACCACAAATCCAGATGGCCAATATCTGTACAAGACCCAGAACTACAACAATTCCGACATCGTCAGAATTCCCTTTCAATCGTGGACAGGTGTCTCATGTTTTCGGATAGAGTGGTAATTCCAAAGAAACTCCGCTTGACAGTACTCAAACAATTCCACACAAGTCATCCCGGGATAAATCGTATGAAGGCGCTAGCGCGCAGCTTCGTGTACTGGCCCCGTATGGATTCACACATTGAGAACCTGGTTAGCTCGTGTTCTAAATGTCAATCGGCATTAAAATCACCGACAAAGTGTGAACCACACTCATGGCCCAATCCCACAGAACCCTGGTCAAGAATTCACTAAGATTTCGCAGGCCCACTGAACGGAATATCGTATCTCCTACTGGTGGACTCACACAGCAAATGGCCAGAAGTTTTCCCTTTCACCAACACAACAACTCGGACGACAATCAAAAAGCTGCAAGAAACTTTCGCTAGATTTGGTTATCCAAAGACATTGGTGACCGATAATGGAAGCCAATTTACGTCGAATGAGTTCGGATCATTTTGCCGACATGATGGTATGAAGCACATCCGCACACCGCCATATCACCCACAATCGAACGGACAAGTGGAGAGGTTTGTGGACACTTTCAAGCGAGCAATGCTTAAAGCAGCGGGGGAAGGGAATACGGAAGACGTTCTGCAGAAATTTTTGACGTTCTACCGAATCACACCTAATCCTTACGTACCTGGAGCCATATCGCCTGCGGAAGTCATGCTAAGGCGAAAACCGAGAACCATCTATGATCTCATGTGACCAAACACGGTGAATCATACCAATAAAAATCTCAAAACGAAATGTAATAGACAAAATGGTGCAAAATTCCGAAAATTTATGGTCGGACAAAATGTCCTCGCCAAGGATTACCGTGGTGATGAGATCAAATGGACCCCGGGGATCGTTAGCAAGATCGTGGGCCACGTTTGCTACGAGATAATGGTTGGAAAAGAAACGTGGGTACGACATGCAGATCAACTAAGGGCGTTAGGTGCAAAACGAAATTCCCCAAGTATACAAGAAACTCCATTGGAAATCCTACTGGGTGAATTCAACCTCAAAAGCCCAGAACAAACAAAGCCAACGGTAGAAGATCACCCTCGAATTAATTCTCCGGAATGCAGACAAAGAAGACGAACTGACCGAAGACGTATTCCAGTAACCCGCCTGCAAGTGAACCCAAAAATGAAGTCGTACGACAACCAAACTTAAAGGGGGAGGTGTTAGGAGGGCGCCCCCTGTTGTATAGCCAGTGAACGAACTATTGATTATTCACCGATGAAGATCGATTTTGAATTCAAATTATGATTTTCGCTCACTGAGATATTCACACATTCGCTCACTTGTGATGCACTTTGCATTCGGTAAATAGACGAGTTGAGTGACGGTTGCGTTCTCTCTGACCACACGGGCTGGGCCAACAACAGTGCAGCAGAGACATAACAAATTCATCGGATAATTCTCGCAAATTGACAAAGGCGGCCGCGAGCGCATACAAAGTGGTTTTTAAACAAAGGATCCACCGGGCCAATGAAACCCTATTGGCCTCTCGATCGAAAGCCTCGAGAATGATGTCAAAACTGCGAGTCGAATTATCCGAAGTGGATTTCTGCAGAATTTGTGGAAGCACGGGGATGCCTTTGCCACGCGAATAGGAGAACGACAAAACCATAAGTTCAGCACGTTATTCATTTTTTTAAGAAACATTCATCACATAAATCTAATAAGCCATTACGTAGCAGCTAGTATACTAGTGTTATGAATTTAGCTAATCCGCAACTTTCTTAAGCTGAGCAAAGATTGCTGGAAAAAGGCTTGAATTTCTGCATAAGTGAGAGCTTTATGAAGGCTGAGGAACTTATCTCCTTTATTGAGGTCTCATTAAATGCACTTCTCAGCGAACAGGCTGATGCGGCAAGAAAATGTATCACTGGTGTCATTAAAAACCACGAAGAAGGCGATGCAAACCTTGATACATACGAAAGACCATCACTTCTTAATCTGAAGCAATATGCAAATATAGCCATTACTGAGGCTGATAAGAGTGAAGTAACTGTAATTTTGAACAAAAGCGATCATTTAGAAACGTTTTGGGTGTAATTATCAATTGATGAAGATGGAATAATTGTTATCTTTGATGTGATCAAATTGTCGAAGGTTCATCTTCGCTGTCCGAGTTTGTTTTATATGAAACACTCTGCCCCCACATATCATTTAGGCATGTTGTCAACATTTTGATAAACAAAAATTATTTTGACTGCAGCACAACACGGTTTTCGAAGAAATCGTTGCTGCTTATCTAACCTTCTTACAATGTTCGTGGATTGAACCAAGGCACCAGGCGAAGGTGAGGCTTACATGCATGCTACATCGACATTTCCAAAGCTTTCGATAGAGTCAACCATGACATTCTAATTAAAAGGGTCGAAGCTTATGGAATAACGGTAATGTTGCTGAATTGGATATGGGACTATTTACTGATAGACACGTCCAAGTTCGCGTTGGCAGCAAAATCTTTGGAAGAATAAACGTCAGAATTGGAGTACCGCAAGGCTCGATGCTTGGACCTCTTCCATTATTGGTGTACATGGACGACATAGCAGAGGATATTGGATGTAACTTGATACTGTTTGCCGATGATATTAAAATATGGAAACGTGTCAGGTCTGTTAATGACAGTATAGCATTACAACGGGATCTGTGCACTTTATTTCGAAATGTAAAATGCTGCGGCTTGGAAATCTCTGCACCACACGTATCAGCTTGGCACGCAAGATCTTGTCTGGATCACCACAGAAAGAGATCTCGGTGTCTGGGTGTCGTTTAACCTTAAGTCTGGTCATCATTGACGGTCAATGTACAATAAAACCTGCCGTATCCTGAGTCTTCACACGCGAAACCTTACCCCGGTTAATTAATACGTATATACGTCCTGTTATGAAATATTTCGTCCAAGACTGGGCAATATGGCCGAGGAAGGATATCGAACTACTTGACAGGATTTACCATCGTGCGACAAAGTTGGTGTCCCGTTAAATTTGCCTTTAAATAAGCGAATGTTAAAACTAAATCTACATTATTTTACCCAACGACGGATACGGAGTGAGCACCTGTTGGCATTCAAAATATTCCATACTGAGAACTATCCCCTTAAACACTTGCTAAAGCCCAATTAATTTACTCAGACACGAAAACATCCAAAGGTTTTAAGCATTCCGTATTTTCGATTGGATAATCATCGAAATGTTTTCTCGGTAAGAATTTGTTTCACTTGGAACTTTTTGCCTGAAAAATCACACGCTCGGAATCTGTTGCGGGTTTCTCCAATGATTTCATATAGCTCAACAGTTGTGAGGGCTTCTGTTCCCTTAACTCTGTAGCCTATAGCAGTTGGTGCATGTCGTTGGGAGCGTCCAGATGTTTTGGGTCGAGCACGTCTAAGCGCTCGGCAGCCACTTCGATGTAAATGTATGCTAACACCGTAACAAATCTTATGCCGTGAGAGTTAATTCGAAAATTTTCGAATTGAGTTTCAACAAAGACACACCAAACCTTAAGATTTTGAGAATTAAAGGGTGGCAGAGTAAGGTTGCGAAAATCTATACAGTTTCCGTCGTTTGACAAAATCTAAAATTTAGATTACTGAATAAATGTGATTCTCGAAAATGGTCAACGAGGTGAGGAAACTATAAATTCTCCAGACTCACCAATCTGTGGTAAAAAGTCATGAAAAGCGGGCTCACCATTTATGTGGTAGAATTTACTGTATACGACCCACAAAATTATTTACGGGCTCACCAGTTTTTAGTGATAACGTGATGTGCGAAGCGTATAAATTTTATCGCGTCAGACTCAACAATATGATGTGGAAAGAGGTAAGCTATATATAACGCGAGTATAATAGTATGTGAGGAAAATACACGTTCATAAAATCTGAAAATGAATACAGACTTATTCCTGTAATGATTCGCGATGCGTTAAAACCAACGATTAATATTTTTCTGTCGTTTTATTTTCTACTTCGTAATGCGGATTTGATATACATTGAGAATTGTAAGAATCGCGCTTATTATCGCGACAGATTTACAGACAAAAATCGAATCGTTAAATGCGTGCATTAAACGATAAATTTGAAAAATTCCATTATCATTCAACCGGAAAGCCCAACGGTGTTGCTAAAATGAAGCTATCAAACAATGACCAAAACTTACATTTTTGTGCTGACCTGAATCAGGTTGTTGAGAAAAACAATCAATAAAGCATCAATGTTTCTCTTTTATGATTAGTTGTGGTGTGTTGGTCGAATACCGAAAGTTTTGTTCGCATATCGTTCTAAATACATTTGACTGCTTTTTCAAACTATATTAATATCGACGATAAGCATAATGGAGCTAGAAAGTTTTGGGTGAAAGGGTTGTTGGATTATCTCATTATTTTCTTAGCGTTCTCAGATTAATTGCTAGTAATTTCGGGGATAAATTTCAAATCGCTACCGGTCTATTACGCATCTTGTGAAACACCTCAAAATCAATGGCGCTCTACACATTGGGAACCAGTCGACTGTGTCGTTCAGAAAACTTTTAATAATAGTTGCATCGTAAACGAAAAGGAACTGAGTCTTGCTATGCAGTGCAACTCCAACATTGGCTCTGGTGACATAGTGTGACAAAAATGGGAAAAACTGGAATTGCCGTAAACGTAACGTTCCGATTATTTCGCTTCTATGTAGCATTCTCAAGGATGACGGCAGTTTAGAATACACCATATACAGTTTCACTGTGTTCGATTCTCCGCAACAAACTTGGTTACATGAACTGGTTGATGCATCTGAAGTGCAACGAACAATTTCACATAAATGTTCATCACGTGCTCAAAAGCTCGCCCGATTTTTATTCAGTTACTGGTATACATCGTTTATTTTGTTCGAAATTATCTTCGCGTTTGGTGTGGAGGTACAAATCACACTGCTAAGTATTAAACTATACCAAGTCGGTCGTCAGCAGGTCGTCAATGTGCACAACTGCGCTACAAAGATTTCGGAACCGAATATGAAAGCATCGTCTGGCAAAGAAACGCAAATCGCTTAAAAGAAAACGCCAAGAATAAATTTTGCCTCATCAGAGAATTAAGCTTACTTACAAACAATTGGTAACAGTTATCAACTTGAGTTAATTAAAGTAAGTAGCATTGATATATTTCCGGAAAGTTTTTTTCTCGTAATATTATAAAACTTCGAGAAATTAGGCTGGTAGAAATGTAAATTCGAAACTCTTTGTCTTCCTACGGGTAGTATCATTTTTGTTCAATTTTGATCATTATCGATTGTTTCATTCACTAATTTAGCTTCTCTTTGAATCTTGGTCACTTAATCAAAATAAATTTTAAATTAAATTGAAAGTCAACTTCTTGAAGAGACCCGTTATCATGCAATTTGCTTGGGAATGAAAGTATGATCATTTACAACTCAGGAATTCATCTTTCCAGTCTCGTGAAGTATTACATTTGTTATCAGCAAAAACGATCGTGATTAAATGCGACTTGTTATGTTTTACCAATGCTACGACCTTGAAGTAACACGCGCCACTATTTTCAATAAATGTTATTTTCAACGCTTTGAAACAACAAAATTCCGAGACGTGTGCATCTGGAGCTTGGAAGAAATCGATATTTAATAGAAGCCTCCAAAGTTTCCACTTTTTCTCGCTAGTTCATTAGAAAATTTAGTATCCTTCGGATAAGTGCACATCTTTGTACATTCCTTCTCAGGATTGTTTTCAAGGTTATATTAGTCGCCATATAAATCGGTGGCACAATGATGAACATAAGTGCTGAACGATATCATGTGTATTCTCGTGCACGCTCTACTAATTTTCACAATTATTTTGCCGTTGATCTCGGGTTCAGGAGAGCGGCTTTCAAAGACATCTTATCCATCGTGTGACAAACCCAAGACTCCATGGAAATCGGAATACTGGGAACCTGCTGATTGTGAACAGATTAAACTTAAACCGAAATATTGTTTCTATATAAAGAATGAAATAAAACAACCGCTGGTGTGTCAATCAGATATTGGATCTGGTGATATTTTGTGTGAAAGAAACGGAGAAAGTTGGCAATGTTTAAATCGAAAGTACCCACCCGTATCGCTGCTCTGCACAGGGATTGATGCCAGTGGAAATCCAAATCACACGATCTACAGTTTCGTCGGATTTGAATCACACGAACCAGAATGGGTTTCTGAAGAAATGGATCAAATTACAGTGGAAAGAAATATTTTGGCCAAGTGTTCCTTATACGGGCGATTGCGTGCAGCAGTTTTATTCAGTAAATGGTTCAGAGTGTTACTACTGGTTGGGATTGCCGGAACAATTATCTTGGAAACGATTATGGTGTTGGTACTTTTCAAAGTTTATCGTAATCGAGTGAATTCAACGTTAACCGTCACTCATAGTGTGCCAAATTCGTCAGCGAAACGTCCCATTTCTAAAGCTGAAAGTACGGAAGAGGATGAATACACTGAATGTGAGAATGCGAAGCTCATCGTGTGAAGTGTAATACTAAGCAGACATACATTTGCCGCATCAATTCTTTCCTTCCCACTAAAATCTAATTTCGCAGCAAACTTTCTTTTGAGTGCTCATATGTTTTGACATTGCATGAGCTACCATTCCAATTAAAAATTGTACTTGCTATAATCACTTGCAAAACAATACATTGCCATATGCTCCATCCAATTTTCTCATGTTGCATACGTACATAATTTTAGTATTTCCGTTTAACATTTCTAAATTTTCAAAGAAGCTATTTTGATCCTCTTATTGTTGAGAAATCATCAAGTGCTCACCGCAATCTTCTTTCTTAATTGTCTATTAATCTATTTCTCATCGGACCGTTACGTTCTATAGGTCTGGAGCTGATTTCCGTGTTCATTGTATTCATTTAGGACACAGTGATATTAGTCAATCGACTACACTTTGCGCTATGATGTTGCTGTTTGACTTGCAAACAATGCTAGATTTCAATTCACACAGACAAAAACAGTTCCGTATAATAAATTAATCCACTCTATTTGAAATTTCCACTATCTGAAAACATTCAGTAATCTCTCTCAGTAAGTTAAATAACAATTTTTTCGTAAAAATCGGAGATATTACGTGACATGAGCGGCATTTAATTTTTAGTGGTTCAATGTGTATTCCGCCAGCTTGAGCCTGTGTTTTAGTTCAAATTCCACGTCATTCGAAGGCATTTATCATACCAAATTAAAGATGGTGCTGAGGTAGAATTATTATAAAGGTGCAGGTAATGAGTCCTTCAGTTCATCTGATGACTCAAGATCATACTCACATACACTGCGTCATTTCAAGACAAATCAATTAAATAATAATGGCAAAAATTTAGATATAACTGTTGATTATCAGAGGATAAAGGATCAAAGTTCATACGATTTCAATTTTCAGGTATACACCCCGTCCATAATATGGAGATATTTGTATAAATTCATTTCTGAGGAACATAACAAAGTGCAAGAATATTGTGTTTAATGATGAGCATCGGCGAAATGTGTTTAGGTCTAAACTTTTTCATGTATACAGTTACATGCTAAATGACTCAAGATTCAAGAATTTATGGTTTAAAAAGCTCATAGTTCTACAAAACCATAGGATATTCGTATAATGGCAAAATATATAGAAATATTGAGGCTCTAGTAAGATCAACACTTTTGTATTTATTGTCTCGGTATGATGGGTAAATATTCGTTCGGATAAATATCTTAGAAAGTTTCTCAATTAATTTATATACGCGGGTTGTATCGAGTTTGTTCCAGAAAATCCTTTCAACAGATGATTGTACAACGTATGACAGTAAGGAAGGCTCTAGTAGTAAGACGCTGCCAAAGGCCAATTCCGGATCAAGATCAAGGTCATGGTGCTCTTGGAGAAAACCTTCAAGATCTTGGCAAGCGGGTTCTGGCATCTGGATGGATGGTGGGGCGGCTGGGACCAAGTTGGCCAAGAGCACCTTGATGCTCTGCTCGCACTCGTTTAAGAGGTGACCATGAGACCTGGTCCTGAGGTACACGGCCTTCTGAGTGGTGTTCAGGTAGTGCGCCATCTGGTAGAGGTCCACGTTCCTGCCCAGCTCGGGAACTCTGAACTTGATTTCCTCCTGGAACTTCTTTATGAATGCCTTGGTGGCATCCTTGGAGTCGGCGAACAGCTTGATCCTGGAGGCGGACATCATGGCAATCTTGGCCATGTCCGGAACGACATGCTGCAGGGTGGGATTCTCATCTGCCTGGAGACGTTTGCTGACCTCCTTGAACTGCTCGAGGGGCCAGAGGAAGTCTTCCAGGTCCTGAAACTGCAGCTTGTTTGGAATGAGGGCCGCAAAGTCTGAAGAGGTGTTGAAGACATCATCCTTCAGCGACAGCAGGACCACCTTGATCCGGACGATGGATGTGATGGTCATGCACATTGAAGACCAGCGGATCTTGCTGTACTGAACGATCTTGATGAAGGGAACTGTAAAGGAATGACTTCTGAACTTCGAAGTTATAATAAATAATAACGAAGCTTCGCTAATAATATGGCGAAGCTTTGCAAATATAGCGAAGTATAACGAATAACATAGCGAATTATAGCGAATAGTAACGAAGTTAACCGAATATTGCGCTCACTCACCTTCCAAGTCAGCTGCCTTCTTCCTCATGAGATCGTTCCTGACCGAAGAACGCTTGACCCCGCTGGCCAGAGCCCTGACCAGCTTGACCAAGTCGCCCACCTCCTCGACCTGCATGGCATACTTGAGGGCGTTGTTAATTGCGTGGTCGACGCAAAGCAGGTGCTTGCTGATCTTGTCAGCGTTCTTCACAGCCTTCTTCATTTTGGCCTCGGCGTCAGTGACCATGATGGTCGCAGTGCTGTCTTTGAGGTTCTTGATGGCACCAATCATGGAGTTGAGGTAGCGGCCCACCACCTCCGAGTCGTGCCTACCCACCACCATCCTGCAGTCAATGGTGAATCTCTGCATGACCCAGTCGGGATCAATGTAGTGGATGGTCAAGCTCAGGTACCCCTGGTTGGAGCGGCTGGTCCACATGTCACTGGTGAATCCAACTCCCAGGAGGTTGGACAGGTCCTTGGCGAGCTTCTTCTTCATGGCTTCCTCGACATTCTTGAAGAGGAGGGAGAACATGATCTGCCTAAGGATGTTGATCTTCGGGTTCAGCGACTGAGAATATCTGGAATAATAGCGGAGGTAATAGCGATATATACCAAATTATAGTGATTTTTAATCGAAAATAGCAATACATAACAAATTATAGCAAAGTTTAAGCGAAGTATAGAAAAGTGAAATCGAAATTATCTTTTAAGTAAGAAAGTAACAACTTGTAATTCTAAATTTGTCATTTCAAATACCTGAGAAAGTGACGATTCTCCACATGGCTGAACAAAAGCTTGGCACCGGAAGGTAGGCCATGATCTCCAGGTTGGTCCTCAGCTGGAGAGGACTCGTCGGGTTGTACTTCTTGGAAGCACTGGCGCTGCCGCCGAACTTGTTGTACTGGGTGATCGGGGTCACTGAGAGCCTTCTTGAAGAGGTTTCGGATGACTGCCCGATCTTGACTCCCCCAGAGCTGGACTGGGACTGCTGCTTCTTCTGGAAAAGAAAATAAAGAAAAACAGTTGAGCTTCATTTCCAACAAACTATTGCAATTATAACGATGTTCATGCACGGTATTTGGAAGTACTACGCGATCTATAGCAAAGTATATGGCGAATTATTGCGAAGTATAGCAAAGTTTAAACGAAGTATAGTGAAGGTTGCGTCAAACTGAGTCTAACTCATCTTTTCAGTCTCGAACTTGGCCGTCTGGTTCAAAAACTGCTTAGTAACGTCCGGATGCTTCGACATGATGCTGCTGACCATGCCTTGGGGGTTCCCTGAGGCCGGGCGATGGACTGGCCACTATTCTCTACTTGGCAAAGAGCTCGAGCTTCTCTTTCCTTCGCACATTTCTTCACAGCCTCCTTATTGAAGAAGTTCCAGATCTGTGATCTGGTAGGCTTGTGCCGGTAGGTGGTGTGATGGAAGTCGTCATCATCATCATCATCTGAGGGCGGCGGCGGAGACCTTTTAGCGAAGACTTCGCTAATATTCGTTTACGGCGAAGTTTAAACTTGCACTTTGTTTTAAGGGAAGCGAAGTATAGCGAACTTTTAGCGAAGTTTTTTTTTGCCCTTCGCCATGGCGATAGCGAAGCGAATATTCAACAATATTCGCTTCGCTTCGCAACTTCGCTTCGCTTTAAATCCCAAGGCGAAGTATTCGTTATTGTCTATTTAATAGATGCCTCCAATGATGAATCTTTGTGTTCAATACATTATAGCTGATGATTAGACCCAATCGAATCGGTCTGCGAGCCAGTGTATCCACATTAAGATGCACCACTCGATCTTCATATGGGAGGTATCAACCGCTTGGTTACCATACTTATTTATAAGTAGGGGGGAATGTTTCAAGGGAAAGTCGCTGAAAAAGTAAAAGCATACATAGCATGCAGCCAGCACGGTTGTACACGGCTTCGCATCGCATGCTGATCTTCTGACTTCCACTAATCCAAACGCGGAAGTACTTTTCTCCTGTTTTCCATTACAGCTGTTGTGATCCTAGGTTGTAGGCGAATTGTAAATCTTTATCTATGTGTAACATTTTACACTTTCTGAAATTAAATGGAAGCTTGTTCCTCTATGACAATCTGCACAATATATTCA
Organism: Atriophallophorus winterbourni; assembly: GCA_013407085.1. Lineage (NCBI taxonomy): Eukaryota > Metazoa > Platyhelminthes > Trematoda > Plagiorchiida > Microphallidae > Atriophallophorus > Atriophallophorus winterbourni. The sequence goes on along the minus strand of JACCGJ010014206.1, from coordinate 2,820 downwards.
ACTCGCCTTGTAATCAAAAATGTACACGCTTGAATTTATTGGCATCCAAAGTTTAACATCATCCGCTGAAAACATCCTGACGCTTACGAGTTTCGGAAGGTCTTTGATGCACACCAAAATTAGAACTACACAAAGCAACGATGCTATCGGCTTCGATGTCTACAGACATCACCTCATCGATACGTACAGTTACCTTACGATCAAGAAGTTGCGTTCTTCGCCAGGTAAGAAGGCACCCATTAATACTAACCTTCTGCAGCTTGCTCATTTCTATGCGATCCTGCGTATTTGATATGTACAAATAACACGCCGGCACGCATCCACCCTCATCCACTGCCTGCGTCCAATCGATCTGAGACTCCAGTATGTTAGTCTATTAAAAATGAGACCTTTGAAATCCATGTTGCTCTCTGGACTACCAGTTATGGGTTTCGTGATGACTCAAAATCAGTTCACATACAATTCGCTCCATAACATTTTAGATCACTGGGCGGTAATTTGTTGATTCAGAACGAGCGCCGCCTTTGCAGATGGGTGTTATGATTCCTCTTTTCCAGTCATCCACTAGAAATTACTTACTTACTTTCGTCTGGGACATAGGCCTCCAACCAGCTCTCCCCAGGCATCAAGATTCTAGACTAGGCTCTCCAGCTGTCTCCATTTCTTGTCCATCTACTTGGCGTCTGTATCCAGGTTTTGGTGCCAGGTATTTCAAAGCCGCCCTTTATTTCTCTTCCCTTAGGAGTTCCAGGTGATGGATTGTCTGGTGATGTTTGATTCAGGTTTGCAGAGGATGTGGCTAATCCATCGTCAGCGTCTCTGAATGATGTCATTGTAAACAGGCTACTGCTTCGTTCGTTGTCACAACTCATCATTGCTGATCTTGTCGAACCAGCAGATCTTTAGAATCTTCCTGAGGCGGGTTTGATGAAGACCAGGGTTTTCCTTTTTAGGGTTACTAGTTTTCCAAGTGTATGCTACATATAGTATTGGCTTTGCTAAGGTGTTAAAGAGCTTGATCTGGTGGTAATGTTGATCTCGCTGGATCCTCAGATGTTCTGCAGCTGATGGAAAACTGCTCGTGCTTTACCGATGCGTGATATGACGTCTGCATCCGATACTGAAAGCTTGTCCCGGTGCTGCTGCTGCTGCGATAGGTGTAACAGTCCACTTCTTTTAGCGTCTTGACTGTGATGGGTCTCCTGTTTAATGCATTGGTAGTGCACATCTTGCTCTTCCGTCTGTTGATGTTGATGCCCAGTCTCTCTGAGTTAACCGCAACGATGCTAGTCTTTTCTTGAATCTCTTGTTGGGTGTAAGAGAACGTGAGCCAGATCTTCGGCGAAGTCGAGGTCGTCCAACTGATTCCAGTTACCACTTAATGCCGTTCCGCTTCTGGTCTGACGATATCATTGTGAACAAGTCTATAACCAACAGGAATAGCAACGGGGAGAGTAAGCAGCCTAGCCTCATTCCAGTTCTCACTTCGAAGGTGTCAATGAGTTGTCTGTCAGGTACTCTTCTGAAGGTCCTCCTATCATATAACGTCCTGATGATATTGTTAATATTTTCTGGTATGCATTAGTGTCTCACTTGTTTCCATATGCTCCGTGTGTCGGCGCAATTAAATACCTTCTGATAGTCAATGAAGTTGACGTTTAGAGACAGGTTTCATTCCAGGGACTGTTCTAGAATGATGCACAAGGTTGCGATTTGATCCGTGCACGATCTCTCCTTTCGGAAGCCGGCTTGTTCGTCACGAAAATGTGGGTCAACATCGTCTTTCATTCTGTTCAGCAAGGTGCGGTTAAACACCTTCTCTGGGATAGACAGCAGAGTTATCCTTCAGTAATTGGGGCAGAAACTAAGGTCACCACTTTTGGGTGTTTGATGAGGTACCCATCTGACCACTCAGCTGGTAATTCTTCCTCTTTATAGATCTTGCAGAAGAGCAGGTGGAGGAGCCCCACGTTGGTCTCGACGGTCCGGCTTTAGCGATTCGGCCGGGATGCTGTCGGCGTGTACACTTGCCGTTCTGTAATTGCTTAATGACACTGCGGGTCTCTTCGTTCTTTTCTGCACAGCGGATGATTGGCAGATTGCTTTCAGCTGGCAGTGGTTCCAGGGATCTGTTGAGTAACTCCTGTAAGTGCTCGATTCCTTCTTTTTATGTCCTTCTTCGTCGGCTATCGCTTCCCCATCTCTGTTTCTCACTTGCCTTTCTGGCTTAGCAAACATTCCTGATAGTATTTCATGGTGGAGTACAGGCCATTCTTGTTGTTCTGATAAGCTGCTTCTTCTGCTTGTATGGCCAATGTCTCTGTGTAGTTCCGATTGTCAGACATGACGCCACGATTGACAATTCTATTTGATTCTATATATTATTTTTGTATTTTTGCTGCTGTTGCTCTATTTCTGTTGTTGTTCACCACTGCTTTCTTTTCTCTATTTTCATCAACCTGCTTAGATCCATACCTTATGCTTGTATGGTTTGGGGCCCAGTACTTCTTGACATGTTGATGTCACTAATTCTTTTACTTTCTGCCACTGATTTTCTATCGCCTGTTCTTCAAGCGACCTTTGCAGGACCTGGCACTCATTAAAGAGGGTGTCCTAGTAATCTTATTCCTGCCTACTGTCTTTCAGTATTGCGGTGTTGTAACGGTATCGTTGGCTGGACCACTCTATCAAATTTTTATTCAGATTCAGCTTCAACATGGTGACAAGTAGATGATGCTGAGAAGCAATTTCGGCTCCTCGTTTAAGGCGTACATTTTAAAGAGCTCGTCGAAGCTTCTTCTCGATGCACAAGTGGTCAAT
>JACCGJ010014205.1:0-15552 GCA_013407085.1 Atriophallophorus winterbourni | reverse complement strand
AGAATAAATTCTGCCCCGTTTTTGACGTAAGTCACTAGAGAAATCGCAGGCATTTTGCTTTGAGGAAGCTCCGTAATGTGAGATACCCTTATGTAGGGTCTTATGTATGTGCGGCAAGTAATAGGTTCGATGCCAGTTGGCGTTTATTCTATTGCAGCTTTTCACACTTTGCGCCCATGAAACACTATGCAGCAGGAATCTGAGAAGAAATGACGCTCTATTCGCTGAACCCCGATACTTAGCTGATTCTTCTAGATGGTGTTTCTTCGTATCGTGTTTATCTCAAGAAAGCCCTATTAGACGTACTATATGGTTTGTGGCGATGGTCCTATCCGTAATCTACTACTCCGGCGCTACTAGCATCGGCAGTGATATGCAATGTGTGTTTTGTATGAGTAGCGCCTTCATACGGAGCTGAGCTGCACGTGGCAAAATGTATGATTCGCCTACCCAATTTTATTCTCGTAACTAATCTGAACAAGACAGTTTCTTAAACTCCTATTCATTGTACTACTGTGTGGTACTTGGTCTATATCCTGTCGTTTGACTTCATACATTCAGACGTTCCCGTAAATGGATGTGCTTACGTGCAATCGTGTAGTGCTATTTCTGGGCAGATAACCCATTACTAACTTTTATGTGTCACCGGGAGTAGGCTGTCTGTGAAAACGCCCTAATCCCACCGCTATTTAACTTTTATCTCGTCCTTGCTTTGACAATGTGGTAGTATTTCAACCCACGCTCTGTAATGCGTGTACGTCGCTTTTCGTGGATCCAGGCGCCTGATTAGTCGTTCAGTCTACCATGAAGACGAAGTATGCAGACGCAATTGATCTCAAAATGGTTGGCTTCATTTGACGTAGTATCCTTATTAGCAGGTTTTTCTGTTGACCAAGTTTACAAGATAGCATAGAAAATGTCTGCGAGCGGTTCATATTTGAGGCCACTGTTATCTTAGCTTGCCACAGTCCATCAGCAACTGAGAGATGAGCGAAAAATCTCCGTTCCGCACGGTCTCCTTTCGATCCAAATTTCTACTGTGTGTAGCTGTCTAATTGTCATAACGCCACTCTCCTATTTTGTGCTTTTCCGTTTTTCGATATTGCATATCCTAGCTGCATCTATCATCTTTCCCTGTTAGTTTTCGTTACTTGCGGTAGAAAGAGTATTCGGTCAACCGCGCTTATATTTTCTACAGTTTTATGGAATCCGGTAAGCTTGGACTCCAAACTTTATTATTTGTTCTTGGCTACTCACTCTTGGATGTTTGGCTCAGAATTGTTTTCACTGGCTGTCTTGTTGAACGCATCTTCTTTGAGTGTTTGGTTGACCTTATGTGTAGTCAAGTGGAGTGACGATGAAAGGTTGTTATGATGCGTGGTAGTGAGAACCACGAGAGAGTTGTCATGTCGTTCTACAAAACTTGCTCGAACGATTTTTTTAATTTATTTCAGCTGTTGACATCTCATCCAATCGTTGCTGTGCATAATCCATGTCCATCTATCTATGCTTTCATTGTGTCTCGGTTGTATTACAGTTAAACACTCAGTACCTGCTTGCGGTGTAATGTTATCCACGAGGTTAACCATTATGATGATGACATTCTACTCTGATTTGTGTGGCATCACTCAATGCATATTGCTCCAACGTGATTTTCACCCTTTCCACAGACATTCACTTTTCACAATGGATAATTTCGAGTCAACCACGCTGCTACCCCCAATCGCGAATCCCACTCCGAATCTATCGTCACATCCACGTGACCGGATGAACCGTGCCGTGGATAGTTCGCCATTCATCTCCTCCACCGCGTGGGACGATAATCGATTGTTGGCAGCGCTTCGCCCCAAGCCTGTGCCAAAGTCCGTCTCGGAGAATGTCTACAACATGCGCTGATGCCTTCCAATGTGACAATGTCTTCTCAAGAATCTCATCCATCCTCTTGTGTTTTATGACTTCGTTTTGTGTACTCTTTTGTGTCTGATTCCACTTTTATCCGATATAAATGATGTGTATTGTGAGTTTTGAATTTCACGCTCACCTTTGCAATGTTTGAATTCACTCTCGAATGGCTGTCTAACATGTTTTCATCGATAACCTGAGCCAACATTTGTTGCGTGTAGCCTGCTTGTTCACATGGTGATATCAGGTGACAATTGACTACGGTTCTATGCATCACATTTTTACTTCTGGCTTGCTGTCGACGTGTTTCACACGTTCAGGCGTTCCTAGGGATACGGATGTGTAACTGTGGTGTGCAGCTAACAACGTGTTAAATTGATTTGCCACCGGGAGTAAGCTGCATTCGAAAACACGCTGGTGTATTTGTCTAGTCAGTATCGCAGCCGTTTTGTGACGGTGAGGCCTGTGCCTGGATCAGACTTGTGATTTCATGCATGCATACATACAGGGCACTAGAGGTGTGATATCAGGGTTTAGCTATACTACTCTTTCGCCATAGCGAACACAACTAGTCGAAGTAAATCTGATTTAAGACGCTAGCCGTCTACTTTACCCCCTTCTGTTCGTAGAAGTGCTCCCCGGGTTCGAAAGAACCGCACGACCTGACCAGGATGTGCATTTGTTAATCACAGGTTGGTGCCCAATGTGTGAACACAGTGCAGCTATGTTGCTGGCATGCTTCTCTTTTCTGAACTTATGTCAGCAATCGTTCTGCCATTTGGTGGTTGCTTTACCAACAACCCTAAGAAAATTAAGAATAAATCGGGCAAATCGCTCCAATGTAGCTAATTACCGACCCGTTACCTGTGATTTCCAAATTGCTTGAGTGCCTCATTGTTGACGATCTAATGAAATATTTTTAAAATAATCAGTTGCTTTCAAGGAAAAAACATGGATATAGACGGAATTACTATTGTTTATCTAATTTACTGATAACGGTGGGTGATTGGACACAATCGGTAGACAATGGGCAACCAATACGCGCCTGCTACCGAGTATCTCCGAAGCATTTGATCGTGCCAACCATAGCCTACTACTGCAGAAGCTTGAAAAGATTCGTATTGGCTAAATGACTACCCAATAAATCGCACTGCCCAGGTACGTGTTGACGGTGCATTATCGTCCAATCGCAGCAACTAGCGGAGTTCCCCAAGGTTCAGTCCTTGGTCCGATCCTCTTTCTGGTTTATGTCAATGAAATACCGGAAATTGTTCGATATAACATTTCGTTATTTACGGACGACAAAGATAGGGCGTTGCTTCCGTAGCCCAAAAGATTGTCTGCTATTACAAAATGATCTTGCTACGTTTCACAACTGGTCACTGAAGAACAAACTGTCGTTTAACTTCAACAAATGCAGGCTCATGTATGTGGAAAATCGAGCATAGTTCACATGTCCTTGAAAATTGCAGTGACGAAAAAGATCTGAGTTTCTGGATATGCTCCAGTTTAAAAACTTCACTTCAAACTAGCACTGTCTTTGCAAAGCCAACACGTGTCCTCAAACGGGTATTTGGGAAATTTTTGCCCAAGATATTCCCAAGGATCATGAGTACATACTTGATACCAGTCATGGAATACGGTCTAGGCCTGCGCAACCTGACAGTATCTTAGCCCACGTGCAGTCTTCGACTGTGCGGCACTTTGCCTGGATCAGGCTTGTGATGTCATACATACATACATATGGAATACGGTGTGCAGTCATGGTCGCCGTGATTCAAGAAGGATGTTGAACGTATGCAGTGAATCTACCACCGCTCAACAAAACTAGTTCTCAGCATTCGTAATAAGCATTATGATGATAAGATAGACTTTCCCTATCGATGAATCAGAGGAGACCTTATCCTACTTTACAAAACATTCCATACCCCGAACCATCACTTACAGGATTTATTCACGTGAAGAGATACGAGAAATTATCGGACCCATGAATATTTGCTGGCGGTAACCCATTCCCACCTGAACTGTAGAAGATATTTTTATTCTATCCGTGTCTGTTTTACTTGAAACAGTTTACCTTCTGTAAATGTTGTGTAGTCGATTACTTGTTTCCTGAAACATGATTTTTGTCTTTTCGTATGTTGGTTGCTCATTTATTGAAATTTCGTACAATTGCGTCTTACGATAATCTTTGTGCCCGGCTATTCATTGTACCGGCGTTCTATTGCACTTATTCATGCGCACACCGTCTTGTCTCGCTATATTTTACGTTCGATGTGTTAGGCCATCACTTGACCTGATTTAAAGTACACATCCCGGTAAACAAAAAATACTTATATACCGCTGTTAATAGGGTTTTTACAAAGAATCACGATGTTCAAATACAGAATCACAAAATGATTCTTGGCCAAGCACTCAAGGCTCTTATAAACGACCAATATATGTTGGTAGTGGTGTGTAAGGGCTGGGGATTTGAGCGCCAAAATATATTACACATCCTGGTATTTTGGTTAGTGCTTGTTTGTTTCATACATCACTAGGCTGTTTCATTTTCGAAATTTTCATTTGTGCTTGAATCGTGCTTTAACAAAAAGTAGCTTTCTTTGTGTCATCATTATCAAACTCAGCAATAATGCCGACGTTTTCGTTACAAAGAATAATGGAATGGAGGGATCTAGCAACCTATAAGTGTCACGCATGTGCAAGTACGGTTCTCTTGTTTTGTCCAGGCGTTTTACGAAAGCCGTAATGAGTTTGTCGCTAACAAAACTTGATTGGATGTATGTTTGATTCGGCGTGTAGGCATCTCATCCCAATTTGTCTGTGTTTAATCTACGGGTTTTGCGGCCCGCCCTTATCCATCTGTCCATGATTACAATTTCACTGTTATAGGGCATGTATCTTTTTAACGGTGTTCTTTAACCGCGGGTTTCAGTAGCCTCTGGTGCGCTCAGTAGTGTCTTCAAATTTAAGCTTTACATAGCTTTACTTTCAGTAAATCTAATTAGCTTGCTGTCTTTCTATCATCAGTGCTCGTTTATTCAAGCAGGCCGACATATCCTGGCTCGCACGGCAGATTCTGACTGGCTGAGATAATGTTCAGGGTGCTCACTGTTTAGCGATGTCGTGCGCCTTTGTTGGTGTATGACAGCGTCTGGAATGGATCGTCCTTTTAATCACGGGTAAAACAAACATGTGCTGCCATATATTTAAATGTCGTTTACTTACAACGAGGCTACGTGGGTATTCAACCTTGAACTCTCTGTTCTGTATACCCAACACTTTTCGTTTGAAAATATAACGTATGTGCAGCGAACGTTATGGCGTAATTTTGGCTTTTCCCTTTTAAGTACTTGAATTTTAGTGTTTTGTAAAGATGTGTGTACCAGCATGCAGCTCACTTTAGTATGGTGTTAGCTGCACAGCACAGAAGTATTACACGATCGAACATTGTGCACATACACCAAGACCAGGTTAGTGCTGGTTGCACTCATCAATACTAGGCTCGTTTCGGTCAGCATCATTCTTATTTACAAAGTTTGGCGAGAAACATTCCTTGTTGTCGTGTCTTCAGTGTGTGACACTCGTTGTTGATGCTATAATTAGGAAAAGATTACCCGCCTTTTTGTTGATCTTGACCGATTGAACCTGAAACTTCGCTGTTATTGTGTTACCAGTAACCTTTGCATTCAACTTTGACTCCTCTTTTTCACCTCACTGACACATTTTCAAATTAACTTGAACATAGCGAAATAGCGTTGTTTATCATTCAGTGTATGTCTTTATCGGTTAGGTTTTCCTCTTCAAATCTCCCCTTACTTTGGTCTGTCTCTGATCTGAATTAACAAGCGAACTGTTCTGCATAGTCGCATATTCTTTTATTTTTTCTGTCTACCTGTAGATTTTTTCATGCTCGCTTCAGCGTTATGACCTCCGGCAATCTTTTTGCCGAGCTTGACCGATTTTTATCACCGCTACAGAAAGCAGAAGCAGCAATCAAGGAAGACGATTGCGATAAGCTCAGTGCCCTTCTCACCTCAGCTGATGGTTGCGCCATTTCTGAGGAAACCTTTGTTAATCCACAAGCGAAAGAAAACCTTTTACATGTAAGGATTTTTCACCATGTTTACCGTTGTATTTGTCCCTGAGTTAACAATTCTTAAAACATGTATTGATTTATCAAAATGCTCACTGGCATGCATTTCCATCACACACCCCATTAAATTTCAATCATTTTCACTGCGTTATCCGCTATCATTATTATGCTGTTGTGCAAAATGTTTCTCTTCCCGGATCGTCTATTTCAAGTCCATTTTCACGCTGTTTTGTCTTTCACTCTAATATTGCGTGTCTTTTTTGTTAACTGTACGATGGTCTTTCTTTATTACTGATTCCGTTCTCTAATGATTTGCCGTCAGTTTGCGGTGCATCAGGATGCTGCCAAATGTGTCAACCTCCTGTGCACGCAACCTCATTGTTGGTCTTCGGATCGATCCAATTTGTTTGGACTCTCGCCTTTACAACTTGCTCAATCTCGTGGCTACTTGCCAGTGTGGTATCCACTTGCCGCGCTCTCAAACAGCCCTTCAAACCTCAAACCAGATGCAATCCGTTCCGTGCCAGCCATGCTAATATTTCCTCAGGTGTATGTGAAGAATCCTTTATGTGCTATTGGGGTAAGTTTCATTAAATGCTGCGAATAAAATCTTCCATGTTCATTTGCATAGCAAACCGTGGCTGTACGCTAACAGTAACGCGTAGTATCCAAAGCCTGTAATATCTCCGATATGCTTGATTATGAGCCTAGTATTGTGGTTATTTGCCTAATTAAAACTGTGGTTTTTCCCTTTATCCAACGTCAAGATGTAGTCTCTTCCTGGGTCGTTAGGTAAATGCCAACATCTATCACAAACATATTTCTAACATATATCTATGGAACTGACCCTAGGGATTCAACTTGACTGGTATTTTTCATACGGTATTTTGCCTGTGATATGGGCATATTTCGTTTTATAGTTATGGCTCAGTCTTTGTTTCGTTCCAGTTTTTTAGCATGAATATGGTATGGTATGAAAACACAAGCTTGATCCGGGCAAAGTGCCGCACAGTCACAGACTGCACGTGGGCTGAGTTACTGTCAGGTTGCCCAGGCCTAGACAGATATGAAGGGGGAAATCGAGCGTGTTTCAGCATACAGCTCACTACCGTTGGCCAATCAATTTAGCACGATGTTATCCGCACATCATATAAACGCTGCACGATTGCAAATCCGTGCCTTTCAGCATGAAGCTCTGCACTTGGTATGATTTTGCACACTGGATTATGTGGTATGGTTTCGCGATCATTATTCCGACTATCGTCGATACCTACTCTAAATCTGGGTGTTGTGGGGATAAGGGTAAGCACGGTTCCCGTAATGTGCTACTGTATGTATGAAAGCACAAGCCTGATCCAGGCAAAGTGCCGCACAGTCAGAGACTGCACGTGGGCTGAGTTACTATCAGGTTACCCAGGCCAAGACAGATATGGCAAAAGAAAATAGAAATGCTAGTGAGACTCCAGCGTGTTTCAGCATGCAGCTCACAACCGATGGCCAATCAATTTAGCACCATGTTATCCGCACAGCACAGAAATACTGCACGATTGCACTTCCGTGCAATTACTGCAAGATGATAGCATGTGACTGCCGACTGAAATACGCACGAATGTGCTACTGTCCAATTTACTCCTGTCATTTGAACTGTGATTCAACTTCTATTACTTTCGAATCAGAACAAACAGGTAACTTGATTTTGAACTCTGTGAATCAATATGCCACGTGGGATTAGAAACCGAATTTCTCATTTCCAGATGGTCGGTAATAAAAAGCAGACCGACAACAGAAACCTATGCTATTCTCGCTAGAGAAAAACTTTATAGATTATTGAACCAAAGAATTTACGAACCTTCTTCGAGTTTTTCGTGAAAACGCCGTAAACATAGAAATATCATTCAAGCGTAACCTATGGAACTTATCAGGGTGTCTGGGCTTTTGAATTTAACGCATACCCCGTTCTACCACTATTTTTTATATTTAAATATCACAATTTTATGGTTGCTCTCATGCTCCACCTGGTGTGTAGGTTTTGATAAGCCGTCTGGTAAACGTCATCTCTAAAAAGTGTCAGCAGTCAACTGTTCACGTGATCTCTGTTGTGTTGCGTAGAGCAGTCACGTCCCATTAAAAGTGCTTCCTCTAAAGGACACTGTAACTCTTTCTGTTTATTTTTCTATTCAGACTACTCATTAGTAACAGATTTGTTGAAATATCGTTGAATTGCATTGCTCTCTACTGATTGGAATTTGCTTCCTGACAGAAGTAAACAGCGGTGTTCTGAAATGCACCGTCGTTGTGTTCAGATGCTGAGACCATAAAGATGTTTCTTGAAGTATCTATGTTAAACATCAATCGCCTCCAATCTGGAAAATGTTTAAAACACATTAATTATAAAATTCGATACTGCACGATCGTCATTGTGTCCCTAAAATTTATATTTCTAACTACGTTGGCCTAGAGTTGAAATGTTCGAGTTTTTAGGGCGAATGAAAATCCGGAAATTAATCGATATTGAGACTAGATTTGTCTAACACATGCAAGGTGTTTAAAATCCCTGTCGATAAAGAGATACATTTCGACGAGTGTTTTGGATTGGCATGGTGACTTTTGAATCAGCTGGAAAGGTTTTTACCGAATTGATGGAAGAGGGCAACAATCAGACTCGTCATTGGAATAAGGCATAATGCTTGTATGACTGGAATCCAATATTATTTGGGTCAGCTGATCTCTCTATTCATTTAATTATATCACTTGTAGTTACCTAGCATGCCGTAGTGGTATGGCTGTGACGCACTCATTCACGAAACTTATTCGAATGCATGTTGCATTCGAGGTGTAGGCACCTCTTCCCGGTTTGTTTGTGCTTACTCTTCTATAGAAGCCGTAGCAATTTAAGTCCCACCCTTCCCCATCTTTTAAGATTTTACTTTTTCATGGTTGTGTGGCAGTTAAGCACTCGGTACGTTCTACGGTGAAATGCTGTCTGTGATGATGATGCTATCGTGCAGCTTCTTCTTTCTAGTCTGATAACAACGTGGTTCTTCCAGTTCAATTCAAACTGATTATTGTCTATCAAAATAGATACTCCTCTTAATCTTAATGAGCTAAATAGAGCCATAGACCGCTTAGCGAAACAGAAACCTATTTGTGACGGTGGAATCCCAACAGAACTCATCAAAACAGCCTTGAAACCACCACGCCATAGATTGCTTCGTCTGTGCTGGTAGAAAAAGTCTGTCTCACATGACACGTGAAATGTCGTCGCCAAATTGTTTGCCAAGTTTTACTCATGCCATTACAGGAAATAGCAGTTCGAAGACGCTTGCAGACAAGATATGATGTGTGTGATGTAATGTGAAAGCACAAGCCTAATCCAGGCAAAGTGCCGCACAGTCAGAGACTGCACGTGGGCTGAGATACTGTCAGGTTGCGCAGGCCTAGACAGATATGAGGGGGAAATAGAAATGGTGGTGAGACTCCAGCGTGTCCCAGCATGCAGCTCACTACCGGTGATCAATTAATTTAGCACGATGTTAGCCGCACAGCACAGAAATACTGCACGATTGCCCATTCGTGCCCCGAGATATGAACGCTTTGTACAAAGTCGGAAAAACCTTATCTTCGTCACTCTTTTTGGTTTGAAACCTCATCTTGAACGTGAGAAAGAGCAGAAGCTGTTGATCGTAGGTAACGTCGATCGAACTAGTACTGTTTGTCACTTCGGAGAGATGAGTACTCTCGAATCTTATAGTTATGAATAACGGTATGGAATGTTCATTCATAATCAACATCAACCAGAGGCAAACGTACAAGCTGTCGGTGTAAGGTTGTGCATGATGATGATGATGATGATTACTATGGCGAATCTTACTGTGTCCATTTCCTTTCAATTTTATGCTTCATGATGTAATTGAGCTAATCAGGGTTCTACCAAAGTGTGTGTCTGCTTCAATAGTTCCGGTTTGTCTGATATTCTAAACTATTGAACATAAATTGTTTGCGAGAACTCGATTGATCTGCACGTTTGTAGGAAATCCTAGAATGGCCTGGTCGTATAGCACCACCGGTTCGATTGTTCACTCCCGAACTGTCTGCCGCTAATTTGGCTCTGCTGTTCGAGATGCTCCTTGCAACACCTGATCTCGTTCGCTTCGAACATTCAGACTCCATTGCATTTTGGCCGCGTTCCTGTGATGAGAGCGCAGTGATGGAGTGCAACAATTATCCGGAATGTTTGATTGGTGTACTCGAAAGCAGCTCTTCGCATCCTGACGCGTTGTTGGAACATTGGTGTCAACATCGATTTGCGTGTTTCACTAAACACAACGGTCAAAACGGTTTGAAATTGATGGACTTTTGTCGTCTACATCTGCGCCGCATCTTGGTACGAAATTTAGGTAAGAACGCGACAAGACAGACTTGTTTTTATGTTTTATCATAATAAGTTCAATCTTCGTCTAATATGAAATTTTAGTCACTGCGTCCGAGGCAAACGACGATTGTTGTAACAAGACATTGAACTATGCTCACTATGTGTCCCGTCTCCCGCTGCCCTCCATGCTACGACGCTTTCTTGCATACCAGGACTTATGGCCTGCTCTTCCTCGCCACAAGATGTTGACGCGTATTCGGCGTCAATGGAATACGGTCAATCCAATCTGATGATTTTCATATGCATCTCATCACCTGGCTTCAACGATTTATTTGCTAGACACGCGATCAATGATATTTGCTTTTTATATTCTATCTGTGATACAATCGCCGAGTCTGTAAATTTAATCTAACATTCTTTTACTTCTACAAAACAAAAGCGGTTCTTGATTAAGTGGTGTTCTTCACAATATTGTGTAAAGTAGGAAATCGTCGTCAGTTTCGATATGATAAAAAGTGTGGTATGGTGTCGATGCTTTTCGTCTGTTCATGAGCAAAGTTTTATCGGGACAACGCTGGTCAGTTATGGAACACAAATGTCGATAGATGTGTGTGCAAAATTGACAGTGCCGAGAATTCAAACCTGGCAACCATACGTTACTGTTTATTCTGCACGAGGCCAACTAATGTTGGAAGATACACGTCCTAGCCACACCATACACCGACGCTTTGAGACAACCAGATCTAAATATTCGCACTCTCGTAATGAATCACTGGACGAGAATTCGTCTGTTCAAAAACTAATTATAAGCGCAAATGTTTGTTTGGTTCACACTGACTGTCATTTGATATTTGGCTGATTTCGATTAACCTTCTGTGAGCCCTTGTTAAAAGCTGCACCGTTGACTATCAGTGTGTAGCAAGGTTGTGGCTATTGCCTTCGCGGTTCCTCGCCAAATTGTACGTGCCGAGTCATGCGCTGATTGTTTCGTGCCGTAAAGTCTTCATTCGTTTCTATTATTGGTAGTTCTGTTTCAGGGACATTTCATAACCGAGCAGAAATGCTCACTTAACAAACATGCGGTGGAGGCGATCGATACGAAAACGTGAATCCTGACGCATTGTTTCGTTGCATCAGCATACAAGATTTTGCAAAATGGGTGAACCCCAATGGGCTGTCATCATTATACAGAAATAGTTTTTGATGCAATCAGCTATGGCGTTTTTGTTAACGTTTCGCTCCTGTCGCAGAAAAACTTCGTCAGACCAAGCGAACGAAAGCAAACGGGAAGCTACAATAAGTATCGATTTCTCATTGTGGCCTGTAATGAAAAGACTGTTATGGGGATCTCGATGGACAGGTGAACTTTTGTCAAATGAGTTACATTGGCCTATTGTTTAGTTAAGTCAGTGTTTTGTTCGGGCAATCAATGTTAATCAATCCATTATCCCGCATGCACACTAGACGTCCTGCGCATAAAACGATTATCGAGCATCAGATGGTGGATGTAATCACCATGTATTTTCTTGTTATTCCATATAGAACTACCGGTGCAATGACATCCCGGAGCAGTAAGGTTATCGACTCTTTGATGAGATTAGATAGACAAGTCTGGCAAAGTCATATTTAAAAGACTTGTGACAATGTATCTTAAACCAAACTGTCATGATGTACGTGCAACCCAGAAATACAAGCATCGAAGATGAGAAAAATAGTTGGTAGCGTTCTATTATTAGTTGCAATCATGAAGCCTTATGCGATTTCCGCCAGACGCACATTCTTGCTGAACGTTTTATATCAGCTTTGACCGTCCTGCGGCTAGCGATCCATTCCAATTTTCGTTTTTCTGGATCCGGGACGGAAAAGTAGGACGTACTTTGGTGTTTAATGCTGAAAAACGAATCCACCTTGGGTGTAGGAGCATCTGCCTCCAGTGGCTCTTCAACATCCGCTTCCAACTGCCACGATTCCGATGTGTTTCGTAAAGCGAAATCAAATTTGAACTCGTCGGTCCCGTACGAATCCATCTGAAACCACATTGCGAATCGGAAAGATCAAACTACGATACAATAAAATCAATCAAGCGAAACGTGTCAAGAATGATCGAAATTTACGAAGAGACTTGTGCTTTATCGTTAGCGGTGAAGCAAACTCACTGATAGTTGAAATCATATAAACCTAGGTCCATGTTATTAATTTATTCATTATATTTGTACGAAGATCGCATCCAGCGATTATATGATTTGATCGTCGGTTTCACATCCGTGCAGCGAAACCGCGCGAACTACTGCCTGATTAACCCTGCCCTTGAGTTTTAGAGACAAGACTGACGTCACAGATGACCCAGGTTACAAAACGCTACCGTAGCGCTGGGAATGCGAGCTAAAATTTATATAAATACGCGTTACTAGTAAGCAACGGCCCAGCGCACCAGCTAACTTTAACAGGAAAAATAATGGCGCTCCAAATTTATAAGTCCCAAGGGAACATCTCAAGTGCGGAAAAATCGTTACCAGTGATACTGTGTTGTGCGAATTTGAACGACCGTCTCGGGAAAAGCTCAAACTAGTCGCACCAAAGCTTGTTAGATGGTGAGCACAATGTTGTGGTGTTCGGAATAGGCTATTCGAATCTCATGTAAACTAGTTCAAGTCCATGGTTGATGGTTTTCGTTGATTCAGATTGTAGTATCAAATATTTTGTAACAGAAATATGGAACAAATAAAAAGACCATGCGTGTGTTTCCCAGACTGTATCCACTCAGCGAGCATGATTGTTATCGCTTCCTAATCAGGCCGGTAGCATTCTGGGATCAACATTTATGTCTGTCCGTTCCTCATTACTCTTTCTATTTCGATATGATTTATTTATGGCTTGTTGGTTTCAAGCTTAAAAGCTGTCATCACAGTAGAGAAATCAAGAACTAGGTGCATTTCACGATATGTCAAACAGAATTTCGTCTACTTGGAATAAACGCTTTGCTAAATCATGAGGCCGAAGTAGCATTACTGAAGACAGTGGCAGATTATACGTCAAATATATCTACAATATTAAGTGCGAGAAATGCCTGGCTGTGTTATAATGCCAAAAGTTTGAACTTTAAAGTCATTGTTGGATATGGCACACGTGGAAGGGGTTAAAATCATGGGTTTCAACGAAAATCCATATTCGCACGTGCAAATAAGGATTCTTTGTTCACGCCTATGTGCCCATCACATGTGTTTGCACGAGATTGAACAGGTTAGTTGTCGGTTATTAGCGGTTTAAATTGTTTACTGTGTCCCCACTGATTCAAGGCCTGCGGATCCTGATGATACCATGCGTACCGTTCGTCTGATTCAAGGTTCACGAAAGCCGATTGTAATCACTTCTGGCTGGTCACGGTGTCTAATCCCGCGAGATATGATAATACTGTTTCTACCTGAGAAATTTCAACGTGACGGACTAAGGAGTCTAAATGATAAGTCTGTTAGACTGAGCATGTTCCGTTCGAGATATATAGCCTATTTTTACGGACCGGGGTGCAAAAGCGTAACGCTGGACGGCGTGTTGAACTTTCTCAACGCACAAATAATACACCGTTCCTTATTCAAGGTCATTCAAATGAAACCGTTCTGAACTCAGAAGGAACTTTCGCATTTGGATCAATGACAGCATCGTTTCGTAAGGAACATCGAAACTGTCATGCAACCACGAAAAAGCAACAAATGTATACACAAGTAAGTACACATCTGGTTGGGCTGATGCGCTCACACCTAAATTCAAGCACTCAAATAATCAAAGATTACAACCGCGCAACACGACCTCCACCGACAATATCTTTTGAAAGTTGACCTCAAACAACACACGAAAGAAAACGACACGGTATGCGAAACTCTTTATTGCCAGTATCAAGTGATGAATGGTGATCAACGTTTAGGAGCATCAAGTTTAGGATGCTTGCTCTTAAACGATTCGGCGAATCGCAAATTGTCTTGCTCTCCGTCATCGCCCGATTCCTCTCCACCGCCTGCCGCCCATCCAGATTTGGAAATTGACGCTGATCGAACAACAGAACGACGACGCTTGGCCTTCGCTTCACGACGAGCTTGCTTGATTGCGCGCAGTCCAGCTGAGCCGGAAAGGTCGAGGGGAGCACTTTTGGGATTTGGATGATGGTACGATTCATCGGGTGCATCATCCTCATCTGAGCTGAGGTCATCTGACTCGGACACGGAAGAAGCAGTTTCGCTATCCTCGTCATCGGATGGTGCATCCTTTAGGGCGCTGTGTGTACGAAGGAACTGAAAGGAGACAATAAAACGAAAATGTCGAAATAAAGGCATTCGAACAAGCCAGTAGAGTTGGAAAACGTCGTCTCTACAATGTTTCAATTGAAATGTCTGTTTTTTTCTGTTGACACATCAGATATCACAAAAGCACATGTAACTATTGTGCGGATACAACACGGTTTTATTCATTATCAGTATAATCATCATGGACAGCAAGTACCGAGTACTCAACTGACATACAACTACGACGCGCTAAAATCTTAAGAAACACGTTCAACGGTAGGACCTATAAGCTACTGAACCTGTGGAAGATAAAGAACACAGACTTGGATGAGGAACATGAAGTGCTATGACAATTCACCAAGAGTAAGAAGCCACTACGAATTCTGGTCGCTTGGTCCGAAAGCTAGCAGACAAGTCGCACTCGCTAGAGGTAGTTTAGCAGTCACAGGCTTCGTCTGCTTTAGACAAGTCAGAGTCGGGCCAACCGTAAAAATAGGACAGTGGCAAACAAAACCGCGTTCACGATACCAAAATAGATACAACCGTTGTATGTTCCTCGGGAGGATCGATATCCTGTGACAGAACTTTGCACTGTAATGGCGCATACCGAGGGATGGTATGAGCAATCGGAGGAGAATTGCGTTTTCAGCATAATCTAAATCACAAAGATTCTAATCGCAGCCTATCTGAATTCTCGATGTCGGTATACCTGCATTCTACGCATTCATTATAGCGTCAATTACGAAAATGAAAAAAATGTGGATATTGATCCCTCTTGTTTGTGACCACTAAAACGTAGGAAATTTGGCTGACACGCTATTGTACACCCTAGCGTCACGTCAACAATATAAAAGACAACGTTGCAAAAGAACAATTGTCTACAAGATTACGTGCAGAGACTGCGAGAA